>JAMZAV010000681.1:560000-682712 GCA_024449915.1 Sweltsa coloradensis | reverse complement strand
TTTTAAAACCAAAATTTGTTATCAGAGAAGCGTTTTAATGGCGACATGATATTACTTACAAGCGAATAACCTCCAAAAAACACATCACACGACAACCCGTTTATGTTTAAGTCAAAGGATTCTTAGTCTTAACAGGTTTGAGTTATTTGCAAACTTAACACTTATTTAATTTCGATAGCATTATAGGCCTATCTATCTTCTATACAGATATTTTAAAATCTTTGTTAAGTTTGCCAATACATTAATGTTTACACCAACAAATCACTGTAGGTTAGACACAGGACATATCAATTGTTCACATTATGGTAGACTTGATTTTCAAGCCTGTGCCGCTGCTTGCAGGGCTCACTTCTTTCTGGGAATTTTGAATTGTGACTTATGTAATGACAATAACTGTTTTTATGGGCCGGTTTTTTAAATTAATAACCCCAAAACGAAATGAAAACATTTAACTATTTTGGGAAAAAAAATTATGAAAAATTACGAGCGTTTGCGACGAACCCTCCCCCCTTTTTTTAAATTATTTTTTTGGGCAAAATACGATTATTGTTTAATAAATTGTGTTAGGAAGTTAAATTTACCTTTACTCTCGCAACACCTCAAAATTTCCACCCTGCGTGAGTTTATTGCGTTTATTGACCAGTCCTCTGATAGCTAGGGTTCGAACCTGAGTCAGGGTGTTCATAATTTATGTCTTTCACGCCATTTAAACGTTCCGCGCTAGAGGATGTTTTATGCTCCTTTGAATAATGGTTTATGTTTGAGATATTAATTTTAAAACGTATATTTGCAGAGTTTCTGGGAAGTAAAGTTGGATATTTAAAAGAATATGCTTTTCATATCTTCTTTTTTTACCTCACACATACACAGTCACACAATATGTCTCGTTAGCTAACTTAAAAAAAGTTGAAATGAAATTTAAAGGGGTTATCAAGGTGCCCGTTGGGCCCGCGCCAACCGCGGTGCGCTACACACTCAAAAACCTTTTAAACAAGAGTTGGGGGATTTCGAGGGTTCCCACCTCTGTAACGGATGTGAACTTGAAAATACACTCGGGGATTTAGGTACCTGAAACCAAAAGGGCCAAATTTTTGGGGTACGACCATTCCTTCTTGGTGAAAAAAAATTTTTCAAACAGCTCAAACACTTTTAAAGGGTCTAGGTGCCCCTTTGGGGGCCGCAGCCAAACCCGGTCGCTAACACCCCAAGCACCTTATAACCAAGCGGTTGGGATGATTTCGAGGTGTTTCCCAGCCGTCTTTAAACGTGATGTGAACTTAAACTATCACAATCGAGGGATTTGGTACCTGACAACACTCCAAATTTTAGGGGGGTACGACCATTCCTTTTTGGTGAAAAAATGTCTTCAAACGCTCAAAATCACTTTAAGATTTAGCTACTGCTACACTGCTAAATCTAATACGTCGCCCGCGATTCTGACCAGACGGGGGGGGCTAAATGTTCAATTTACATGGACATTAAGGGTTTATAGATGATGTCTCTTTTAAAAAAAAAAAAAAAAGTTGAAAAAGTTTGTTGGAAAGGGCCCCAAAATAAAGGTTTTAAAAAAACCCTTTAAAACACTTGGCATAAAATAAACATAACCATATTTTCTTGACACTTGTTGCGGTTAAAAGGGGGAGTTTTGGGGGGAAAATGCGATACGTAAAAAATGGCGGACATTTAAAAATTTTTCTTCTTTTTTGTGGAAAGGAAAAAGGTTTTTCTTTACTCTCATAAAAAATCAGAAAACCGCCCTGGCCTAGGCCCCCAAAAGTAAAAATTATTTATAATACAACATGTAGGTTAATTTTCCCTTTGGGTATAGCTAGTAAAAATTTAACTTACATTACATGTTTGACAAGCCTAGCCAACCCTATGCCACACAACATTTTTTTGATATGAAATTGCTCAACTGTTTTTTCATAATTGCAACAATCAAAACATTTTATCAAAATTGTCTTTCGGGTTGGCCCGCGTTTAGAAAACACTGCCATCTAGAAAAAATTAGAACTTTTTCAGCTCTTTGCTATACGCAAATCTTTTTTTAAATTTTTTGGGTTTCGTGATACTCTTTTTAACCATAGACCCCTTATAATTTGGGTGACCGCAGCGGGGGTCCACTTTCCGGTACAATTAAAAAACCCCCCCTTAAAATGACAGTTTCATGTTAATCAATGGGAGCGATTTGTGCCAAATATTCTCAAAATTGCCGCCCGGTTTACAGGTAAAACATACAGCCTTTCACCAAATGATTTGTAAAAATTCCCCTTTTGCAATCACTTCGTATTGTTTTTTTTTTGGGGAATACCATGCTGCACAAGCTAAAACCATATCAAACAATCCAGAAAAAATACTTTATTGATTAAAAAAGCAAAAATTAAAACACCAAATCGCCATCTTGAAAGGGGCCCGGGTTGAGTCTTCAATTTGCTACGCTCGCGCCTGTGCGGAGGTATAGGGGGACTGCTAATCTAGCCTACTATAGGGGTTTAATATCAATGCTTTCAACTCACAACCCATGACGTTTTCCACGATACCGTTCAAGAATACCAATTCCTTCGAAAACGAAAACGACTTCGTTTTCAAATTTGGGCTTTTTCAACTCATCTCCCACGAACTCAAAAATTGGGGTCCAGTCCTTATAACCGTCGTTATACCAGGGTTTTATACCACCTATACCCCAGGATGTACATGAATCCGGGTCTAGATATTTTACATCCTATATTGTTTACTGCTAATACCATAGAATTTAAATCACTTTGATAAAATATTATATTTTAGCAAATAATTTTGTAAGGGGAACTTGAAAAAGTAATGAGATCACACACATAAAAAAAAACTTGTAGAAATACAGCCAAACCTTACACACTCAAAAGGAATGAGATCTAAAAAAAGGGGCCCAAACTCATCTACCCTTCACATAAACGTACAGTGTCCCATAACAGCATCCTCGAAAAGCTTGGCAAAATAGAATTTGCATGTTTTTCGTTTAAATTAATTACAAAAAAAGAACTTTTTATAAACTATTACGTTAAATTAATAATCGCAAATTCTATTTTGAAAAACTTTCGAGGATGCTGTTTATGGGACACTGTACGTTTATGTGGAAGGGTAGATGAGCTTGGCCCTTTTTTAGATCTCATTCCTTTTGAGTTTTGTAAGGTTTGGCTGTATTTCTACAAGTTTTTGTTATGTTATGTAATAGTGAAGGGCGAATTTACTCGCTTTTGCATCATTTTCTGGATTTGTATTCCATGTTTAAAGAACACTTTCTTAATCCAAAATTCTCATCCAGATCACGAGTTGTACACATTGAGTTAATCAGTTGGTATCAGTTGTCGTCACATTTAACGGCGAGTAGTCACATATTTAGAAATTATGATAAAAAAAAATACGTTTGGGAAAGTTATGGATTTATTATTTCTTCAGTTGAAAGAAGTAGGATTATAAGTTTGCTTCCCCTTTAACAAATCTTACAGGTAGGAATAAACATGATTCTGATAGGTCACGTTTCGTTTGATAAATATGATCCATAAATTAAGTTATTGTCCGGTGGAAATATATTGCAATACATTTCATATAAAAATAAATACAAAAAACAAACTTATTTAAAAAAATAGTGTGGATTAACGTGTGTTTTCTCTTTCCATTCTCTCGATAATCCTTCGCGGACAACGACAACGGCAACGTCGGAGCAGATTAAACTTTCAAGCGTTCTGTTGGGTTTTTCCTCTTCGAGTCTTCATTTAGTCCTTGAGCAGCGTGAGAAGTTCATGAAACATGCACGGACATGTACTGTCGACCACGACCACGCCATACCCGTAAGCCAACTTCAAATTAAGTTTTCATCGAGACCGGGTCTTTTCAAGGCTAGGTTTATAAAACAGACATTCGAGTTATAATATACTATTAGAGCTAGGTCCGTGGCTGAAAATATTGACATTTTTGAATTAGCTCAATAGTTGCTGTTTCTAAAAATGCCTATCTAAATATTTTAGCAGTGAATGATGTTACTTTTAAACTGAATTTGAAAAGTTGTATCAATGTACTCACCTCATTCCATGGCATCGCATTTATCCTCAGATGTATATCTGCATCATTTCTATATACTAATCTTCGCTTTATAAATCAAAATGCCACCACATTAGAAATGAACTTGTTAGGTAATACCATTTATAAAAATAAAATAGTCTTGCAAAATAATAAATTACGTTTGTAAAACTAAAAAGTACTAGATTAAACCGTTTAGAAGATCGTTGTGAATTCCGATATATTGTATCAGTTACAAGTTTAACATCTGATACCAATTGTGTTAGCGATGTATGTATATTGGGATACAGCAGTATTATTATACAATTATTTAACATCATATATTATTTATTTGTCTTACATCGGTTGTACATTTGACAGTAAGTTAGCTTTAACAAGCTTTGATGAGTTATCGGGCGGGTAAATGACCAGGCCAATAATGTTGTACAATTCCAGCATTGGATTCTCTGTTTGGCTATTTTTTTTTTTTTTTAGGAAAGTTACGTGTTTTACAATCACAAGTTGAAAAGAGCTGATGAAGCTAAACAAAAAATAGTTTTAACCATTGTTCACAGATTGATAAACGCACCATCGGACTTTAAGAACTTTCACGCTTAAATTTATATATAGAGTCCAATTTAGTTTAAAAGGTTAACGTTCGCTTTTCATGGCAAATAATTCTGTCCCCAAGCTTCTAAAAAATGCTCACTTGAAACATCCTACCATCACCAAGAACCCTTTACTACTCTTTTAAGACTGTTTAATTATCAAAGTTTTATCGCCACAACTTAAAGTGGGTCTAAACGTTTCTAACGATGACTATAAATTCCTACGCATATCTACGTAAGTTCATAAACTTACCGTGTGACTCATTCCAGTTTCATTGCCATATGATGAAAATTCTAACATTTTCTTTACCGACTTACTTGCGTGTATGCATTTACTGCCATGTTGTGTGTAAGTTTAGTGAATATAAACAAACATAAATATTCCTACCTGATACGGTATCTCGTTCGACGACCTCTATTTGCGAAGTTTATATTAATCTTCATGACTCGTGTAAATACAAAGATAATTTAGATAGCGCTATTTCACCAAAACGTTTCTCTGAAGATGCTCTGAACTCCCCAGTTAACTTTGGGCGAGCCACACACACTGGATTCCAAATCCTTCAAGAATACAACGCATAATTATTTAAATGAAAAATAAGTTTATATTCTATTGCTGTGTAATGTTGTTAAGAGGAAAAATATTGGACATTCATTTAGAGGTTGAAATATTGCAGACGCTTACTAGTTTGTAACGACCATAGGTGAAGAGATGATATTGTGTATCATCAACTTGTTGAGTGTCAACACATAAGATAGAAACAGCATGGAAACAAAGAACCATGGCTAGGAAGGAGAAGAATAGAAACTGTAGAGAAAACGAATAGAAAACCAATTAACAAGATGACAAAGAAGCTGCCGAGACTCGAACGCGCTGTGTTTCCGGGGCGCACTGACGACAAAACAAACTTATACAAACGAATAGGCGCGGACAATAATCTATAATTTAATGCTTAACACAGAGATTCAAATTATTGAGAAATTAATCATTTAATATTGATTATCTTTTAGAATAATTGTGAAAATGGACGTGAGAAATGAAAATGACCTTGAAACTGACTACGGAAAGAGTTGTCGGGCATCGTCACCGCGAAGCACCGGAAAAATAAAAACATGCCAGCAAATTGTAGTTAGAAATCGCCATCGGTTTGCGTCTATAGGTGATTACCTATATAGAACGTTTTTATGTACTTTCTTATATAATTAGCTTCTTAGTCAACCTTCAGTTTATCTACACAAAGTTCACTAGGCCTTAACGGTTAAATGCCGAAGTGAATTGAAAGTATAATTTATCACAAACCAACAATTTGCACCGCGAGAATAATTTCAACAAAAAATGTGTATTTGTTCAGTATATGTATATATACTACATCTATACAGTACACACACCTATACATACATACAGTAGGTGTAGTAGTGTAGTACAACATAATGCTAATTACATAATAGAATGAGTCTAGTCATAACATTGGATATATATTTGCAACATATTTTAATCTTCATATATATTTCACATATCAAATTCATGATTTTCAACATTAGATAATTATAATTTTACTTCTAAACTTATTATTAATTAAAATCTTCTTTTCGCGATTAAAAGATAACAAAGTTTTAAATACATATGAGCACATTTTATTTCGGAACTATGAAATAGGAGAAAGCTCAATCAACCAGCAGTATGGTCGACAAATTATTACACTCATCCTAGGGGAATTTTTCTTCTCAAGATAATTTAGCTTAACTTTTTCTTCGATGCCTCAATGGTTCATCCTATAGCTTCTGTCGAATTTGGTGTTCCCAAAAGGTAAAATTCTATGTTTACTCATCGTATTACTGAATGTAAGCTTCTTCGTTTTCCAAAGATCTATCTCAACGAAATGCTTTAAGGAGAGTCTTCAATCCACTGAAAGACAGAATTTCCTTCACCTTTGCGATCGCAATCGTTCGAACGAGTTCTACTATTGTACTTATAATAAGATGTCATGATCGCAACACTATACACCCATTTCAATTACATTTAACGTCGAGATAAACATGCGAACAGGTGTTATAAACAGCACTAATCCTACAGTTGCCTGGAATACAACGGCTAAACATTGTTGGAAATCCAAGTTGAAACACGTATAAACACTTTCTTGCACATGAAACATACGACCTACGTCATGGCACTCATCAAGAGCAGCTTCGCACATCACAAACATAAATCACAACGTAAAAATCCATCTCAGAATGTGTCATTATAATGAGAATAGTTATAATAAAATGCTAGCAGACAATTAAACAGCAGATAATTATTATTCAAATATGGTTAGCTGATTAAAAGTCTTACATTAAGAACACTTCGTAGCAAATAAATAAATAATAAATAAATTGTATTTAAAGTTTGACTTTCGTACAAATTAAATACAAAATCGACAGAAAACACGTAACCTTGCGCACATGATCATACACAATTGCCAAAACAAATTGACATACGATTATAATTTGACTTCGGATTTATTCGATTGTGTTGCACTGCACATTTCAGAAGTATGTGTTTGTTTCTTTGCTGTAGATAATCTTTGATGGTTCGAAGGTGAACGTACAAGTAAAACAATCAAGTTAAGCAGATTCATCTAATACTTGACATCGATAGTATAGTGAGATAGAAGAAGATCGTGTAGTGCAATAAGAAACTGCACATAATTATTAAGTCTTATATTGCACATGTCATGTAAAAACACCATGCGCATTCATGTAAAATGCGTAAGTAAATATTATCAAAAATTGGGGCATCTGACACGCTTAAAGGGGCTATTACTAAAAAAAAAATTTACCACATAATCTAAGCATAAAACTATACTTAAATAACATTTCAAAAAAGATAATATCTTGTAACTGTGATTTTACACGAATTTTTCAATTTTTTTGATCATGAAATTAGCGAAAATTGGCGTTTTGTAAAATTTCTTTAAATCGGCTTTTACTTGATTCTTTTTTGTTCCACATAGATACGAGAGCATCATACCAATCTAAAATGGCCCTTTATAACATTGTGTCTTGAAACTGTGCACAAATATACACTCAAACACGCAAAAATATGCATTCCAAAATCACACCCCTTCTTGATAATCAGCATATTTTGACCGAACTACTTGCTCAAATCACAAAATAAAATACTTATCTAGGTGCCCGTTAGGGCGCCGCAGCCAAGCCGCGGTGCGCTACACACTCAAGCACCTTATACACCAAGCAGAGTTGGGGTGATTTCGAGGTGTTACCCAGCCGTCATGTAACGTGATGTGAACTTGAAAACTATCACAATCGAGGGGATTTAGGTACCTGACAACACATGCCAAATTTTATTGGGGTACGACCATTCCTTCTTGGTGAAAAAATGGCTTGAAACATGCTCAAAATCACTTTAAGGATGTTAGCTACTGCTACTGCTACTGCTACTACTACTAACATCTAATACGTCGGCCCGCGATTCTGACCAGACGGGTGGGGCTACAATGTTCATATTTTACATGGACATTAAGGTTATAGTAATATAGTCTCTTTTGAAAAAAAAAGTTGAAAAAGTTTGCTGGAAGGCTTCCAAATAAAGGTTTTAAATAAGCCTTAAACACTAGGCATACAATCAACAAGTAACCATAGTTACTTGACACTTGTTGACGGTATAAGCAGAGATAGGCGGGAAAGTGCGATACGTAAACAAATGGAGGACATTTTAAATTTTGCTTCTATGTGTGAAATGAGCAAAGTTGTCATTATACTCTCATAAAACAAATCAGAAACCGTCCCTGACCTAGGCCCAGATGTAGAAAATTATTTATAATACAACAGTGTAGGTCTAAAGTTCCATTAGGCTATAGGACTAGATAAAATTATTACTTACATTACATGTTTGACAAGCCTAGCCAACCCTAGGCCAGCACAACATTGTTCTGACCATAGATACTAGTATGTTCTGACACACTTCCCGCACAAATAACTAGTTTTGATTACTAAAAGCCTAATGCAGATAAACAATAGTATGATTGTCCACCAAGGCTATACAAAAATGTTCGGAAATAATACACATATTCTTTTCTTTTTAGCCATGTTGAGCCATGATCAAAGTCAGCTTGCTACCTCACACAATGTCGAAGCAAGGTGTCGAATATGAGCGTGATCATCTGTTTGTTTACATAATTGCAACAATCAAATCATTTCATGCAACTCGTCTTTCGATTGGCCCGCGTTTATGAAGGCACTGCCATCTGGAATACATATAGACCGTTTTCGAGCTCTTGTCTGGGTTTCGTGAACCTCACCCCACGTAAATAACAGCAATACTCTTTCAACTCACAACCCCTGACGTTTTCCACGATACCGTTCAAGAATACCAATTCCTTCGAAAACGAAAACGACTTCGTTTTCTAATTGCGTTTTCAACTCATCTCCCACGAACTCAAGAATTGGGGTCCAGTCCTTATACCGTCGTTATACCATGGTTATACCACCTATACCCAGGATGTACATGAATCCGGTCTAGATATTTTACATCCTTTTGTATTGCTAATACTATAGAAATTAAATCAACTCTGATAAAATTATAATATTTTAACAAATAATTTTGCAATGGAACTTGAAAAAGTAATGAGATCCCACACATAACAAAAACTTGTAGAAATACAGCTAAACCTTACACACTCAAAAGAAATGAGATCTAAAAAAAGGGCCAAGCTCATCTACCCTTCCACATTTGCGCATTCTTAATTCATAAACGTACAGTGTCCCATAACAGCATCCTCGAAAAGCTCGGCAAAATAAAATTTGCATGTTATTACGTTTAAATTAATTAGAAAAAAGAACTTGGTTGAACTATAACGTTTAAATTAATAATCGCAAATTCTATTTTGCCAAGCTTTTCGAGGATGCTGTTATGGGACACTGTACGTTTATGAATTAAGAATGCGCAAATGTGGAAGGGTAGATGAGCTTGGCCCTTTTTTAGATCTCATTTCTTTTGAGTGTGTAAGGTTTGGCTGTATTTCTACAAGTTTTTGTTATAGATGATTTACAGAAAAGGCTGTCGAGTACGTCAATAATGGCCAGTAGTTTTTCGGATCTAAATTCTACAAGGTCACGGGCATAAAGAGCATCCCCATGTTATTTCTTATGGGAGATTTTTGCCGATGGGACCTAGCTCGAAAAATACCAAGTTAAATTTTTTTTCCGGGTCACGATGGACCGAATAATTTTTCTGTTGATTTCTAAATTCATAACTAGTTAGCTTGAATGAAATATTTTTTGAGTTTTTAAGCGGGTGAATACCCTTTAACAACTTTTAATATTATGTTGAAGTATCTGAAACTCCTACTTCTGATACTTTTCCAAAGTTGTTATGATATTTCATCAGTGGTGCTAAAGATGTTGTGTTCAATTTGATTGTCTCAACTTTTGCGACAATATTCAGAGGGTGTGACTTCAGATGTGTATCGTATCTTAATTGCCTCGTTTGTCACGGGAGGCTTTTGAGCTAGTAAACAAAGACAAAATATTTGAACCATCCCTTCTAATGATACGGATTTTCTAATTAATGGAAGCTTATTAACCCGTCCGAATTTCCAATTATGAAGCAGTATTGTACTAAAATTAAATTAATACAATTTGTTGAAATATGCAAACACATCTTCAATCCAGGTAAATGAACATTTAATTGAGTTTCCCGGTCATTGTATTCCCCATTGTGAAAGTGAGCTTTGACTTTTGCCCTAGACGTATAATTTAATTACATCAACGAGAAAGTTAATTACAAACGAAACGATGTACATCGAGGTAAGAAACTATGCGTGCCATTAACGTGACGTCATCGTATGGTTTCTATCCGCTTTACCGCTTGATTTCGATTAAGCTGGAGCCTCATGAAATAGTTTGATAGTTCCGACTCTCATTATCCTGCGCTCGTGGACATCTCGTCGTGCGGGCTAAGTGGCGTCGACTGATAACCTAACCAGGAAGCCTTTGGCCCGGTTTCTCTCCAGCGGATCATTATCATAGATTTGGATCGGCAGGAGTTAAGCCGTATTAGACGCACGTGATTGAAACTGAGTCCGTCTCGCTCTCGCTCTCGCATGCGTTGACAAATAATTGTACCTCAATGAGAACCTCTGAATATTGTACTGTGTGTTTGCTTAAATAACATCCAAGCCCTTGGGATAATTGCTTTGTAATGTTGTGTTGTCACTCGGTAATTAGAATGTGTACGACGAATTTTGAAATACATCACATTTCAGACTTTGTGCTGAATGGATAGGTACACAGTACGCGAGTCATCCAAACTATTTAGTTATTGTCTAATTTAGTCACATGGACACGACAATTATACGAAAATGACATAATTCCCTCTCCACTCTTCAGAGCAGTGTACGACTTGCTCGAGGACATAGACATATTGAAATTTTCCACAACTTCGCATATTATTTTCACATCCTTTTTGTTGTATTTAGTTCATTGTAACCGAAGCCTCTCGTCCTTGCGCCCCGTATTAAGTTTTAGTTGTGCACATCCGTTTCGTTTTTAGCCACATATTGTTTATCTATATCTACTACATATAAAATACGAGGAAATTAAAACATCGATAGTCAAATAAATGCATTTGCTTATATTTGTGGAATCGCATTAATGCTGCGTTAACACATTGAACACGATATTATTCATCTTATTGTTGTCATGTTGTAATATAGATAAGCGACGATCTTATTTTGTCTCTAGTTACATTGTTGAACTCGAGCTACATGTGCCACTAAAAACTCTCGATAGGCGCTGTGTAAACACCAACAGAAAATGCACTCAAGTAAAATTTGGATGTGAATAACGCAGCTGTTGACAGGATTACAGACAGGAAGTCAGTGAATGAGATTCAAATATATTTGTGGCATTTTTCATCTGAAATGGCATTATCGTAATCAATACCAGTATATTATATATACTTACGTTATAAGGACGGTCGACGGTCAAAAGGTCGAAGGACCAAAGGATCTTGTTCAAACATTGGTAAGTTGAAGTTAACTTCCTATATTTCGTCAACTTTCCTTCTTGCAAACACATAGAATACGTGAATTTTCCATAGAAACTTGTGCATTATCGAAATAACCCAATACATTCGGACAGATACTAATGCCATCATCCGAATGATTTATAACTCATGAGAGTAAATATGTGATCATTAGGAATTATATAGAATTAATATCAATGCAATGATTAATCATGTAACATTATTTCATTGAAGACGAGTAAGCTCTCGTTAATTTCAACACATTCTAGCTTATCGCGTAGGCCTAGCTTATGTGCGTGGACAGCATTATACCGAATGCTTCCCATTCGCAGCAAACATTCTTATAAATACTGGAACAACAATAGCAACGAAGCTGGGCTGGACGCAATTGTAATGTAATCTGTAATATAATCGCACTTTCAGATTATTATACACGGATGGCAGATCAATTCCGGATCTATTGACTGATCACTTAATAACAACAAACGAGCTAAATACAAGATAAATTGAGTTGTAATATCCTATAAGCACGTAGTTCTATTTACGGTTTCCGTATTTGTGAAATTAGCAATTAATTACGATTAGTGTGGATGTACAGGTTATTTTATTTACCTAATAACTAATCATAAGCACAACAACGATTGCGTTATTATAAAGCAACGTGTATATACAGTACACACTTCAAATGGATTACTTGTTTGCATGCTATATATTATATTATTACTATGCATAGCTTAAGAAATTTAGCCTTCGACTAGCCAATCATAATAACTTTTGTCCTGTTAACATTAAAAATTTGAGAGTTTATGATTGATCAACCCTATAGCAAAGTTTTTAATCCAACAAAGATAAAAATATATAGAAAAGTTTAAATTTCACATAATTCCCGTACTGCGCCAATGGAATGTAATAAAATACAGTATAAGTTCATTATTTAATTACAATAATCATTGGGACCTTTTTTATACATCACATATTAACACACATTCTTAAAATAGGAGCATTATAAGAATAATACCCATTTTCGTGGCCATGCAGAGTGTATTTTAAAGCGAACTACACCTTGCAACAACGCATCAACCTAAAGCATTATCCATTCTCTCGTATTCGAGTCCCGTGCAACATGAGTTTTATGTGAGATAAGGAATTGTGTTAGACCACATAACTTACTGGCTGTGGGAGCGATTTAGGTGACGCGTTATAAGAGCCTTGTGGCGTCGCGACGGCTATAACAATATGACGTGGAAACCTCCACACCTGGCTCAAAGGAACATGCGACTGTTTCTAATCTGCGGCTGCCGTGATGTAACGTGGTTCTACAGCTACTGCTCTTCACACTCGAACTTATTCTGAGCACAAACATTGAAGTGAGAATTCAGTGTCTGTGAACGTTACATTTTAAACAACTTTCCCGATTTCACTTCAACTTAAACCCTTCCTAAATCTTTAGTAGGCCTACTAAGGGCCTCATAAATTGTTAACATAATTCCTCTAAGTCAACCTTAACCGTTACAAAAAGAATTCAACTTTTCTTAAATTTTAATGTAGGAGAAAATAGTGAAATTAAAATACACCTAAAACAATTACACGTATGAACAATACAAGGTTAAAAAGTAAAAAACAATACGCATTCACTCGCTGAGTGCAGATGCTGTGAATGATATTCACGCAGTGCATGAGCGAATTGTGTTTTAAACTGTTTTTATCATTAAGGTTTAAAAAGTACAGGTTTTATCAATTTTGAATCGAAAAAACGCATGTTCCAAAATTATAAATTACAAATTCTACTACTAAGCGTAAGGCACAACAGAGTAAATGTAGCTATAGCATTTAAATTTGCGAATTTCTACTTTAATAACCAGCACCTACCAATGTGTTTTAATTGTGTGACACGCCTGCAGCGTAATTTACACGAGCAAGTAGTACGCATGCGCATGGTCTGGCAACAACAACAGATTATCCTGTATAAAATAGCCATTTGATGATGTGTGTTGTACAAAGCGCAAACATGAACGAATGTTGTTCTCTATTTGACTTCAAAGTATACAATCTACATGAGAGATGTTTGGTTAACTTCAAAACCCTTTCAATAGGTTGCTCTTCATGAATCAAAACAGTATAGTGCATTCAACTAGACTAAACAGAAAACAATATTTCAATGTATTAATCATTGAACTTCCACTGTTAACATCACATTATATTATATTATTATTTATACTCTCCAGAAAGTAGTAAAACTATTACTTTCTAGTTTAATAAAATCTGTTTTGACAGTACAAAGTCCCATGATTAATTTGAATATAGTACCAATTATAAAGGTAGTTTCATTTCTCTTTAAAAAAAACAATATTTTTACCCTGAAGTCACAACGGGTGAACGTCGACATTTCCTATGTATGTTTTTCTTTAATTTTTATCAGAGGTTTTATATAAGAAAAAAAGTTTCAGCAGCATTTCAATATAATCTCTTACTCTTTGATGGACATTCTCAAATCCCATTTTGCTTCTAGACTACTTTACCTATATTTTTCAATTCAAATTATTTGACCCATTTGACCTGCGGTTACTGAGAACCCTCAAATGGTTCGAGAGCGTCGCACATCTTAGGCGAGGAAGATTCATTTTTGTTTTTTCTTCATGAATTACATGGGTTTTGTTCTCAATATAACGACACTATTCACTGTGCAATGACCGACTGGATTGGTAAGAGAATCACTGATGCACGCCAATATGATTACGTGTATTAGTTAGTTTTTCTCCCCTTATGAAGTCAAGACAAAGTTTGTAAATCAACGATAAGTGAATGAAAATTGAAAATTGGGTTATTGATTATCATCAGAGTGCCTGAGAGACATTACACTATCTAGGAGAATGGTTTAGAGTGTTCGTTTTAGAAGGGATTTATTGACGAACACAAACTCGTCAATGCATTCAATAGTAATGCTCCCCAGCGGCTGTAATTCAAATACGGATTTTGTGTTTAAGGTAGCAATGAATCCGTCGTCAAAAACATAACACAATTTACTTTAATAATATAATGTTCCCCATTGAAATCATTTATTCAAGTAACTGTTGTTGACGGTGAAATGGGGGTGAAATGGGGCAGGTCCAAAGCGTGTGGAACTAAGGGTTTGAGATCCGTAGTGAATTCTGTTATTGTAATATTTCCATCTAGATTTCCATCGTATAGGAAACAAATTCAGATTTATTTATTTTATTTGCTGATTTGAATAGATGTTTTTCATATTTCCCAATGTCATCATACTCCAGCGGAGGATCGCTACACTTAAGTGTAGTGCATTTGCAGGCAGCGTACAATAGACAAAACAACAACGTTATAAAAAATATCACTTTAATTTTAAAACCCATAAATATTTAAGGTAAAAGTCTAGCCACTGCCTACGAACTTTTCCGAATAAAATTCAACTTTCTATATAAAATAGATTTCAATACATTTGTCTTAAGTGCACACTTGAGAAGAAGTGGCATTTCAGATAACAGTGTGTTTAAAAATAACGGATGGTCGTTCGACAAGGAAATGTAAGTTTGTTGGAACACTGACTTAGATTAATAGCGGACCTGAAATCGGAGGTGAAAATATCCGAGTTTGACTTTTGTCATTGTTATGCATAAACAAGTATTATAGCTATTGGCTAACATTTATCAATGTTCCACTTATATCCGCCCCCAAACAAGTAACAAATTGAATATACAAATGGTAACAACAATATCAAACGATATCGGTCTGTAACTGTAACGCTAACACGTGAGTTATGCACCTCTAGCGCTCGAATTCTCCAAACGCAATCGTTACTGAATGATTTTTCATGAACTACGGTATATTATTCATCTGTGTAGCACTTTTGTAAATACTGTTTTTAGTCCTGAACAAAATTATGATTAGCACAAAGTATTTTTTTTAAATATATAGTCGTTGGACGTAGCCGAAGTATTTGTTTGTTGTCTTCAGTTTCAACAATGCAAAACTACACTCCACATGTGTATGGACTAGATAACCAACTTATAATTGTTTCGTTTTGTATCGTTTTATGATTCTTTACACCCGTTAAACGATGCTAAGGACATATGTTAACTCTCCCTTTTGCACTGGGGGTCTATTAACTAAAAGTGACAGTGACAGTGACAGCGACAGTGACAGCGACAGTGACAATGTTAGTGACAACAGTCGATCAACAACGACAACTTTAATGAGAAGTACCAGTGAGAACTGCTATCTCTAATTTTCATCATACCAAATTAAAATTACTTACATTTGCTGTATGTAGTTGTTTATTACGTCAAGGAAACATTGGCAGACGGCATTAAAAATGTTTAATGTGCAGTAATTGTTTCCAATACACAGCTTATAAGCTTGTATAGCTTCTCACTAAAGTTGTCACTCACTGTCGCTGTCACTGGCCGCGGACATTGAGTAGGGGTGCTGCGAAATCCTTGTATATGTAAGTAAAAACAAGCAGTTTTTGAAAAATAAAAAACGTAAATAATGAATTTACCACCAAGAAAAATAAATGTTGGTTAGGCCTACTAATCGACTCATTACAACAGCTTTTATTCAAAATGGTCCTAATTGAAAAATGGATATTGCGTAATCACGCAGCAGCGATGCTGATCTCGATTCCTATTCTAGGTGCCTCCCCCAAATTGAGCGATAGTGAATGGATTGAAGTGACGTGTAAAAACTAATGTTCAAAACTATCGCATAAATAAGTTAAATGCGCCTGCAGTGATATTGAGAATCTGTGAAAACAAGGTTGTATGAGGACAGCTACTCAGCTATGAGATTCACGTGGTGCGGTGGTGATGAAGGCCCTGATTGATTTGTCTGTGGTGAAAAGTTAGCAAATCAAGCTATGGTTCCAATTAGAAAATTGAAACGTAATTTATTTTTTACTAAACATAGTCAACAATTGACATCAAATTGCTGAATTTTTTAATATTTTGTTTACCAGACCTGCTAAATTAGTCTACTACTTGGCTGAACGGGTTCTGCGAAATTATTAACAGTAGCAATGGGGTGCCTTGAGTTGAAAAAGGTTGGGAACCACTCTATAGACGGACTATAATTTAACAATGAAGTGACGCCACAAGCAGGCAGCATTTTGGCAAGTGGTTGGCTGTTTTTAGCCGACAATTACTGTTCGTTCGAGCTTGTGATAAGCCCTAAGTTTGTATCGTTGCCTTGGTGGCATGCTTCTCGGCAATGCCTCAATTCTTGAATTGGTGCTAGAGGCTAGCAAGCTGTAGAGAAGGCCACACACCCAGCTTTAACTCACCAAATTGCGCAGCTGATGCAACTTTGCTGTAGCATTCGACACGTCATATATTTATTTTCTTGATACCTTAGGCTTAGCGTATCTCACGTCATACATTTGGTCTTGTAGAAATTTCACATAGTAATAAAAGAATGGTCTCTTCATTAATTAATTTTGTCGCGTTACCTTGTTAGCAACCTGTTGCTTTTCTACCAGGTTGGTTCATTACTGTAAACAGTATTGGTGTGTGTTGGCGCCAGGGCGATGGCGCCAAAAGAAGGGAGTAAAAGTGAAAGAAAATTGCTGCCAATCGCTTACCTTGACTTCACGAGGCTTCAGACAGTGACTGGGGGTAACGCCGTGATGGCGAAAGCGACGAACGTCTCACAACGGTTGAAGGTGATGAAAGGTGAGAAAGAAGGAGAGAAGGATAAGCTGTCCTTGGGGGGGGGTGGGATGAGAGTGATAATGACAAGGTAACACACGTAAAAAACTTGAACAACACTTGAAGACTTATGCACAATATATAAAGAAAAGTTGACGTAAACGGCGTGGCCAAAGAATTGAACGCGAAGCAAATGCGACTGGGAGAGGCGAACAAAATGAGGCAGCCGGACAAAGGTAGGTCTGTACGGTATCAAAGTTCGAACTCGAAGAGACGACCTGTCTAGGGTCGCGATAAGCAACGGTTGGCAAGAGGGGAAGAGGCGGGGAAAGTATGTACGTGGCCCGTAGCGTAACTAGCGCGCACAGTGTGTTTTAAGTAGTAGTCTCTCAGTAGATGAGTGCACGCGTACTAGATTCCTCTGCGCTCTCTCTGCCTTCAGTCTTGCACTCTTGCAGGTTGAAGTGGAAGTCCGAGTCACTTGGGGCGGCTTCACAGTTTGTACCCTTGATTTGTAAATAGCTCTGCTCAATGCGAGCAGACCAAATCATAGCACCCACCTGTGGACAAGGAAATAATGTCTGATATAATGTGTGGCAGATTTGTTTCACTCGATAAGTCTGCAAACTATTGTTTCATAAATAATAAATAAATACATTCGTATTTAGAGTCTACCCACACATTATGATCAACGTCACAACGACTACATCGAAACAGTACGTCAAGCCGTTTAAAAATAACCCAAATCAAATTAATTGGAAAACTCATCGGATACGTATCAATGATTTTCTAACGTATACTAACTTGACATCACTCCACCATGGTATAATGTCCCATTCTATTCGTTATTTGAACATCAATTACAATAAACTCTCAATATACAGCCACAGCCAGCGTAAATGATACTGACTTGATAGTACCGTATCACTATCATCTATGCTGGACTCCACATTATCACACTTACCAGAAGGGTATTCGCGGCCACGACGAAGAGCGAGCCCTGTCTGAATCCAACAGCGTCAAACAAGACTCCAGCTACGACTGGCCCGATGAAGGCTCCCAGTGAGGACAGCGACTCACTTATGCCCGATATGATGGCGTACGTGGTGATGTCGTGGGGCATCCCGTGTTTGCTGGAGTAATACAACGTGTAGTCAATTGTCAACTATTCCTAATGGGGATCAAACTTAAATATAAAATGGTTCAATCCCCGGAAGGAGAAATTTTACGACTATTGGTATTGATATCCTTCCAAATAAATTATGCGAATATATTGTGAGGGTGCGTTCTGTCACAAAGTGAATATAAGTTCATTTAGAGAAGGGACGGAAGTATTTAATGCGTGGTTAACATTATAATGGGTGACTAAATAGACCCTACAAACTCGAACACAACTTTCTTGTTTCTGTCATTATCCTGGAGTTATAATGCAATGTTCAATCACATTTTTATTCATCAAATAAACTAACAGGACTGGTGTCAACGCAAATACTCATGATAGTGCAATCACTGGAGTTTAATTTACTTGGCAGTGTATGCGGCTATTTCAATTCCTGGCAATACAGTAAGATAAACCATCCTCTCGTTTCGATCTATCGGTGTCGGGCTCTCTATCTACGACACCCGCTAAACTAAAAAAAAAATCATCCACGCTAACTAGTTATGAATTTAGAAATTAATAAAAAAAATATTGGGTCCACCATGACCGAAAAAAAATTGTCAAACTTGTTATTTTTCTAGCTAGGTTCCATCAGCAAAAATCTCCAATTAGAAATAACATGGGACGATCTTTATGCCACGTGACCTTGGAGGATTTTGATCCAAAAACATATTGGCCGTTATTGACGTACTCGGTTGCCTTTTCTGTGAATCTTCTATATTTTGTTTTGTAATTTAAATAATAATAAATATATTGTATTTAGAGTCTACCCACTCAGTTATATAACTGATTTTCAGTGGAGGACAGTAAAACAAAGCGACCACGCCAACCCTGTAGGCCCCGACGCAATCGATGAATGAGCGATAACCAACCAAAGATCGATATTTTTGTAATAGGAAATATAGCAATCAGTGGTATGGACAGTGCGAACACCCGCGGATCAACGCCAGAATCAACAAGGCCGATTCAGAACAACTCTGAATTTTTTATGTGCTTCGTTGCTAGGACGGCTTCAAAGTCACCGTTTACAAACTCCTAAGACAAGAACTGATGGACTTAAGTCCAAATCAGAAGTTAAAAAACTTCTGACCTGAGCGGGAATCGAACCCTGGATCTTCTGCATTGGAAGCAGATACGCTAACCACAAGACCAACGACAAAGTGACAAAAAAGAAGAAAAAAGCAAGTGGTTCGGTCAAAATATGCTGATTACCAAGGAGGGGTGTGATTTTGGAATGCATATTTGTGCGTGTTTGAGAGTATATATTTGTGCGCAGTTTCAAGACAGAATGTTACAAAGGGCCATTTTAGATTGGTCTGATGCTCTAGTAAATATGTGTGACAAAAAAGAAGTAGAATAAAGCTGATTTAAGCAATTTGCCAATTTTCGAAAATTTCTGGATTAAACATTTTTTTAAATTTATATAAAGTCACAGTTACAAGATATAAATTTTTAAACAATCATTTTAGTGTAGAATTATGCTATAGGCTATGTGATAAAAAAAACTTTTTTGGTGTAAAGCCCCTTTAAGTTCTTAGAAGCTATACGCTGAGTACTTACACTGCCGAGAAAATGGCATCGATGAAAGCAGGTACAAACGTTAATGACATGGCAAGGCCCACCAATCCCATACCGACCCCAACCATCCATAAAGAACTGTAATGATGAATATTTTAATTAACAACTTAACAAGTACCTACCTTCAAGTACGATTAACAAGTCAATATTAATAAGTAACATGTATATTTAGCTTGTTTGCGAGTAACTGTCTACTTACGTGTCCAAGGGTATGTAAGGCATCGGTCCGATGAATAAAATGCCCGCTATGTTTAGTAAACCACCATAAATAATCATATTTTTCATGTTGCAGTTTTTATCACACAGTATACCAACTATTGGTGACGTCAGCATGTAGACCCCACTGTTTATGATAAACATGGCGCCTAGGGTTGTTGGACTGAGTTGAAACTGAAAACAAACAAACAAGCACGTGACACAGCAGCTGGATTTATAAGCAAGACAAAATACAAAAGGAGAAATGTAAGGTTTGGGTTGTAGAACTTGGCGCCACTTGTGATGTTTATTTCATTGGTCAAAGAAAACACAAACAAATACTTATTTATAAATTGTATAAATTTACAATGCCATAGCTAACTTCAATGTTACGGATTATACGATTTTGCATAAGAATTTACTCAAAGTTGGATTGAGCCATGGAAGGTTGGAACTGTTATTAGATTGCTCCCAAGTTATTATAGTGTTGGATGTCATTTATAACTCTTTGGAATTTAAAAGATTGTTCTTCAAAAGTTATTTACTCAAAGCAATACCATCCAGGGAAATAATGAAACACATCACAAAATAGTTATTTCAGAAAACCATTGCTTCCCTTCACCTAAACATTCGGTCTCCACCAACTAAAAACAAACAGGTTACTGACCTTCCTTAGATGTGGCTCAAGAGTGGCTTGGACGAACCCGATGCTAATGGCTTGGATGGCCAAGCTGCAAGAGTCCACGAATACGGGTATGATCTTGAGAACGGGCCAGATATCAGCTGCAGAAGGTAGAAACAAACATACATGCGTTTTTGTGTTTTTTAACAGACTATCACCCTGTAGAATAATAAATACTAGGAAGCTTCGCAAACGCTTTTTCAGGCGCGTTGTTGGATGAGCGTATTTTTTTTAAAACAAAAAAAGGCGTAAAATAGAGATTTTCATGAGAAATAATTTTTCGATTACGGTCAAACTTCACACAAATATATTAATTCATAAAATTAAGGTTCTGTGAAAAACTCATTACAATCGGATAGAGCATGTAGTTGTTATAAGTGGAAGAAATTTAAAAATTCGAAAAAAATCGTAAAATTGTGATTATCACGAGAAATAATTTTTCGATTGCGCTCAAATTTCACACAAATATATAAATTCAATTAATTAAGGTTCTGTGAAAAAATCATAACATTCGGATAAAGCATGTAGGTGTTATTTGCCAAAAAATTTAAAAATCGAAAAACAATCGTAAAATTGCGATTTTTATGAGAAATATGTTTTCGATTACGCTCAATTTCACACGAATATATCAATTCATAAAATTAAGGTTCTGTGAAAAAATCATTATAATCGAACAAAGCATGTAGGTATTATAAGTCGACGAATTTTTTTAAAAATCGAAAAAAATCGTAAAATTGCGATTTTCATGAGGAATAGTTTTTTAGATTGCGCTCAAAAACATGGCAGGTCAGAGATTTAGAAGGCCTCCATAGAATTTCATCGCAATCGGAGTATCGGTTTAGCCGGAATCGTGTTAACAGACAGACAAAAATACAAAAAAGAAAAAAAAACATTCCGGATTTTTTTCTCCAGTGTAGTGGAATGGAATCTTCGCAACGCTCGCTACGCTCATCCAACAATTCACTGTATATTCGATCACATCAGAACAATTTATGTTTGCATGTACTTACTTCATTTATACTTCATGTGTGCGTGTTCATGTTCATATTGTGTTCATGACCAAAGATGTGGAGTCCTTGTCAATTTAAAGTCGGTGTTACGTGGGATGTTATAGATCTCTTGAGTAGATTGATTTATATATTTGTAATCAGTTTTATTTAGTTTTCCTATACATTGTTATTTTTTGTAACTGGATTGGATAGACGTTAAATAAATAAAAGTACGGTTAATTTCGTATTATACGAATAAATAATCAAAATTGAATATTACATCGTTTGTAGGACGCATACTCATATTACTTATTAAGAATTAATTAATATAATAGATGAAAACCTTAATATCCGAGGGTGGAAACGAAGGAAAATTTACTCAATGAATGATTAGATTGTATATCCATTAGCGATGGATGTGAAATATTAAGTGGTTAACTGTCTCGAATAAATCCTGGTGGCACATAACGGTGGTGCTTGTTTTATTTATCAAGGTATGTAATGTGGATTTAATGTAAGAAAAATAAGTTCTAAACATGTTGCATTGCGCCAACAATCTAGAAGTAATATGGTTACCAGTTCCGGTGATCCATGGGTTAAGACGTTCCCCCCGGAAAATGGGTTAAATCTCTGTGGACGGGGTTGAAATTTGTATTTCTGGGTTGTATTAAATATAATCGTAAGTAAGTTATGCTTCATATTATTAATTATAATTTAAAATTGTAAAATCATTGTAATTTATCTAACCATTACGGATGCTGTAAATATGATACGGGGACTTTGCACGCAAAACTCGACTATATGGGACTGTCTACTATTACTTTGCCTTTACATTTATGATTGCTGTTTATCATAAGACGTGGGAAGTATATCACACAGATGTTATCGTGCATGTGGTGGTAAAGAGCAATGTTATTACTGCCGCAATGTTTACTGCAATGCAAATATGATAAAAATACTAAGATTATTTTATTGTAGTAAAAGTCAATAAATACAAAATAACAAATGTTTAGAAATTGTTTTGTATCCGTTCTTGTTAAATATACATATACCCTAGGTATTAGTTAATTTATTACTGTTTTATGTCTTTCTCTTTCTGTCATTCTCGCATTTATTTTTTATGTTAAATGTTCAATTGTTGTACTACAAATAAATGCAAATATTAATTTAAAGAAATAAAAATATGCTATCCAAAGTACATCATGAGACAGAAAACAAGGCTATTGTGGCAGGTATGCACCTCAGTTATCCTGTCCCATTCTTAACATAGTAATAATTATTATTATGTAAAATCGTCATTTTTTGTCTATCCTATTCAGTTATAAAAACTGATTTACGAAGGAAGACATTAAATAAAAGTAAATAGGCCTACATAAATGCAACCATGATCAAGAATGTAAGGAAATAATCAATTACCTAGAGGTCTACTTTCGTTGTCTTTGCTGTCAATATGGCGTAGAGCTAAGAAGATGAATACTCCACTAATCAGGACTGTCACTCCAACGACAACAAAAGGCCATAAAAATCCTCCGATCTGTTATAATATAGAAAATAACGAGACTGGTTAAAGGTTAATGATTAATATTAATATATAATTCAACATGCAGTGTTCACAATTATTTATCTACTTTTCACACATTTAATTTTGAGCATTAAGCAAGTTAGCATGATTTCATAAATACTGTCATAAGATTCAGAAGTAGTATAGCATTCAGAAGTATATATTATTTTCACTTACATCGTACAGACATGCACCGACGGTTGGAGCAAGCATGTAGCCCAGTCCTTGAAATATCTGGATGAGAGACTGGAAAAATTAAAATGCACATTAGTTTTGCTAATTTGTTATTAACCACGCGAATAATTAAAAGTGTATTTTGCATCCATATGTGTGTTTTATAAGCTCATACATCACAACTGAGATTGTTTATATCTAGGCCTGCTCCCCCTTTCAATACTACCGGAAACGCGTAGATAACTTATTTTAGAATATTAACGCAGATTTAATCAAATATACTATCTTTAAAGATATTATCTTGATATTTAAAATATTTTAAACTAAAAAAAAGTCACTTATCGTACTAAAATATTGCTAAAAGTTTTACTTTCAAAAGGCTGATTACAAAGAGCTCGAAAAATAAACATACATTTCCAATGTTCTAATTATATTTAAAATACACCACTCGTATAATTGCTTAAGTTTTTTCGTAAATGTAATTACTACTGATCTAATGTATTGGTTTATATTGTTATAAAGCTATAAGACGTATTATAACCTAAGAAAATATAGTGAACACTATGATACAAAATCGGCATTACATTTAATCGAGCTTAAACTGTTCCCTGCATCCAAATCGAGAGTCGTTTACAACATTAATGAGTCAAATAATCCTTTACGGGAAACGTAATGAGTGGTTGAATCTGATTTACTTACGGAAGCACTGGCGAACGAGTCTGGGTAGATAACAGCGATGAGTGACAGACTGGCTGTGATCATGGCTGCACTGCCGATTGACTCTGTTACTCTCAGAAGGTAGGACATACCCATGAACACGTAGTAGTTGTTTGTCTGCTCCAGGAACCTTAACACATTCGTGTAAATTTAACGAAAATAAAGACAACATTCAGTTTCAAATGAGCAGCTGTATCATTTCTTATTAGTTAAATAAAGGCACATTGTTGTATAATGTTCCAAATTAGATATCAGTACATTTTTAACGATTTCACTCAAAATTACCGTCTACTATATTATTACTGGGCCGAAATATACATTAGAATTGAACTGGTGATATCACCAAACCAGTTATTGGTAATCATTAACACCCCGTAAAATTCAACTACCTATCTATCCATAGTCGATGCATTGTGCATTGTAAAGTTGAACGAACTGAATAATTCATGGCATTAAACTTCTTGGCAATCCACGAACTGTGATTAAATTGAGTGGGTACCCAAAACTTCAAATGAATCTTTTTCTGTGTAGCAGACAAATAATCCATTATGGTCCCGCTCATTGTAGAGATTTTGCCGATGGGACCTAGCTCAAAAATGGACACGGTTATAATGATTTTCCTCCGGGTCATGCCGAACTTGTTTTTTAACCAAAAAAATCCATTTTTTCTTTATCAAAAAATATATTTATTTTGATCAGCAGGCACTCCTTTAAGTGTCTGTGGCTGCATGATCTGTTCCAGTGTTAAATCTCTGCTCACCCTCAAGTTCCAAGGCTAATCTCATCATCATTCACCTACATCTCATCGCTCATCGTCTCTGTCATGGAATAAGTATCTGACTGCTCTGACCAGCTGTGGTGGAGACTGTACACGTCGACCAGTTGTGGTCAATACTGGCTACTCCCTGGAGTGACGACAGTTCCAAAGCATTCAGCATGACAGATGTTGTGTCCCGCAATAAGTTATTACCCTTCATAATCTTGATTCATCTGCATGCGTTAACGCTTTCATAGTAATATGAGACCCCTACTGAAATCGGTTTTGTAGGCACGAAATACAAATACAAATTTATTTATTTTTAGAGAAATAATTCGCTAAGACAGTTACATACACATGAAAAATCAAAAGTCATAAACGCAATTTTATGATGTTTTTCTTTATAAAAATAAATCGTGTAATTTTCTTCCAAATAATTACAAAGAAAACGGAATATATTCTTGTTTTACTTTATTTTGTTAAACATCTATTGTTTTCATCATCATTCATAATTTGCTTTAATCATGTCACATTCATGAAAGCGTGTGTTTTATTTTTAAGATTCATATAATGTAATTAACTTTATTTTTGTCCGATTCTTTTTGGAACAAAAAATATTTATTTAAACCGTTAATTCGTTAGGAGATACTTTAGTTTTAAAAACATTTAATATTTACAATAAAACTTTTGAGTTTCTAACTTTACTGTTGACACTTAGGATCAATAAATAATATCATTTTAGATACTAACTTATTTTAGTACATTTCATTCATTTAAAGGAGGAATCACAGATAACTAGTTATTTCTTTATAACAAAATGAAACTAATCGTTTCAGATGATTTTTTGTTGGTGGAAAGCACTAAAATCAAATAGTTGCAACACAATAGATTTTCGTTTCAACCAATTTACCCACCGACGGTAAAAAGTCATAATACAAATGAACGTTATGTATTATTGTTTTAATAACTCATTTTATTGCTAGGAGTGTACAGCCTCGAACAGAAGTAAATCAAGGGCTGGGTATAGCAGGTACAATAAGACCCATTGATTTATTAATGGTCGACGGTATACACAATATCAAATTTTGTTGTGCTGGAAAAAATATATATTTAAAGTTTAAACTATAAAATTATATTTTGAAACAATGTAATATTTTACAATTTAATATTTACCCAAATAAAATGGTGCTCATTCCTGTTAATATGACTCCACTTTTGAGTAAAAATCCACATCCCAACCGCCCCATCTGCAAGAAAAATAGTAATGCATTGGCAGATAAAGATGAAAAAGTAAGTGCAAACGGAGGTTGCACATATTATGTAACGCAAGGAACTCTGATTCTACTTAAGGGTACACTCCACTGAAAATACAGACAAAAGTACCCTTAGCCTTTTTTTTAAACTCTTAAGTATTATTCTTTGAATTATACTAACATCAATGGGCTAACACGCCTTCATTTCATTAAAAACATTTTTTTTAAATCAATGGGCGCGTGTAATTGCGGTTTTGTGTTGCCATTTTATATACATATATTTAGTTAGTTAGGGCCTATAAATTTATCAATTGATTATTTAATTAATTAATGATTATGTTAAAACCTGTAGAGTAGGGTTGTTCTTACATACCTGGGAGAGAAACATTACCTATAAAATGATGGTAATTGCATGTAAAATATCTTTAATACCATTTTAGGGGATAAAATTTTTAGCACACTTTTGTAACTTAAAAAGATATCTTCTTCGGAACCACTTATCAGAATGAGCTAATTTTTAATTTGTTCTATTACTTGTACATAAATACACAAAAATAGTGCATGCATGCATGCATTAAGATATATTCATAACTTTGTCTAAAATAAAATATTTAACTTCTACCCTATTTGAACTGTAATTAATAAAATTCATAATTCAAAATGCATAAAATTAGTTAAAAAAAAATTTAAAAAAGAAAAAAAATCCATGCACGAGTGTCTTTGGTTATGTCAAAACAAGGAAACTGCAAAATTTCACAACAATCTGTTCGAAAGGAAAAATGTTTTGTTTTATTCCACCAATAGCAAAAAAATGTGTTTTAGCGCAAAAACAGTGGATTTTAGCTTTTTCAATTGTCTGTTCCTTAAACCTTCTTAATTCACAGCTACCCTATCACGTACCCTAATTACGTACTTTGACGCCTGAAGAGGGTAAAATCGCGTGAAAACGATGTGTAACGTTCACCGGGAAACCCTATAATGAAAATAATTGGTGACATTACTTAAACTTACAGCCTAACAGCTAACTAATACATAAACAACGTTATATTTTCCAAGAAATAAATCGACTTGCAAACAGGTATCTGTTGCACAAACTCCATTATTCAATGGGTCGTAAAACAATCTAAAATATCAAGGCTCTAGTTACGTCATTGCCTTAAAAGCAAGTTCTGGAGATTCACTGTTTACTCACGTATATCCCAAATATTGGGCAGGTGAGGAAGGAGACGAGCTCGTATATCCCAAACACCAGTCCGTACTCGGAGGCTGTGGCCCCCCTCTTCTCTGCCTGAAACAAACATTGTGGGATTTACAAGCTCTTAGATTACATCACATTCGAACACAGCCAAAACAACAGAACTATCCGATACAATGGCCGTGGCTGATAACGAGGTTTACATTTACTGTTTATAGGAATAAATTAACTGTGTACTTTAAAAAAGGTGAAACTCTTAAATCGGTTTCTTTCAAATTCCAACGAATACTGTTATTATCTAGTATGGAATAGGTCGCTAGTTTATAATATCAATGAATATTAACCAATAAATCTGTGGTGCTTAATAATTTTGTTGAGCCTTGTAACTGTGAACCAAAACTTGAATTGTGGAAGTACATATAAAACTTGCCTGTTAAAGAGTAACAGTGGTTGTAACATGTCATGGTATTCTCACCTCATGTGGGTAGAACGAAGCTTGTAGAGACGGGCACATGGTGCTCGTCAGGGCTGCTAAACAGGCCGCGCACAGAAAGAACCATCGCTTCTCGGTTAGAGATGGCGTACTCTCCATCTACAGTGGTCTTACTCAGTCAACGGCCGCCCAGCCCATAGAATTGCCACACTCACTCACGCACACGCACACATGGGCTGTGAGACTCGCTAAGTAAATCAAGGTGACAATGTTACAAAATAAACACAGAAATAAAATACAGTCATTTCTTAATCAATAGTCTTTTTTGGGGGAATGGTCGTGGGGCTCGAAGCATCTCCCCTGGTATGCTGTCCCTGGTGCGAAGCACCTATAATTAAAAATCTGATGTGCGCCAGAGTTGTACGATTCTAAAGTTCGTTATTTACATTTAGTAAGGATTGGTTTGGTATGAATTTGGTCAAAGCTATAACAATTGTTTTACGAATACAGATCACAAACGAAGTGTATTATATAGTATCCTTGATACAGATTATCGCCATTGGTTGATGCTATTGGAGAACATATTTTTGTTACGCAACTAAGTATTTTAACTATTGGGGCAAAGATGGGATATAGACTAGAAAATACCTAGATCAGTGCAAAAGAGTTCAGTTCGTAAAACTACTTTTCTATTCAAGCGTTGAGACATCCATGTTATGTCTGCGGGTGAACGCATTCGTTCATGCACGCTTGCCTATTTAGTATAGTACTGCTTAAAATCTGGTACGCGATTCAATTCGATGGAATTGAAACAATTTAAGTGCGGCGTTCTTTCTTTTAAATTATGGTAACTTAGTTATGAGTTGATTTCATATAATGTTATATAATACATGAATATGATATATTTTGTATGCTCTTAAAGTTGTAACTACACATATAATCAATCAATATCTACAATGTTTTTAAGAATGATGCTATGTAGGAAGTCTCTTATCACGAAATAGGAAACAAAACAGTATTTTGTAATATATTATATTAATGGATAAATGCATAGTGAATCATTTGTGTCTGCACGATGCTTAAAGAAAGGTGCTAACTATAACTAACAAAATAATTAGCATTCAATTTAATTTAAAGCGCTTTACTAAAATATTTTCGTTGCAATCCATTGGAAATTATTTAGACGTATACGAGTGAATAAATTAGCACGTATTAATGAAACCACCATTTAGCGGTACGTTGACACCAACAATCTAAAATAAATTAACAAGTGCTAATTAAAATTATTTGTAAATAATTAAGCATGTGAATATAATATTTATTAAGATCGTTATCGTATATTAAAATTTATTAGTAAAGAGACGATAAATAGTAACAATGCTATTTTCACAATTAAACAGTATACAATATTTGGCACAATACATATAAACACGCCCAATTTAAATTAAACTGAAATAGAAGAATTCAATAATGAACGAAGTGCTAGTAGAAGTTTTTTAAATTTGGATTAAGGGCGCGTCAACTGTTAGGTCATAATGCGCCATAGTGCTAGTTGTACTACGGTTAAATTGTGCATACATTACCTGTAATCCTTATAATATTATTGTTACTGAAACGTGTGTATATATAAGATAGCTCTTGAACCACACATATCTAAAACGTACCACTTGGCGTTACATGAGAGCACTACTAATACGATCAATTAAACAATGAATTAATGCTTGAGGCACACGTTGGAATACATGAACGTTCTCATTAGTGGTTTACCCTTGTGTTAAACACACCACGTATCACACAGCAAGTGGTTGAGCTAACACAACACTAACCGTAGTATTACTAACCGATAATTCAACCTACAGTTCTAATCACAAGGGTGATTGTGTTTCTTTTTTACAAAAGATAAAGCATATTATGTACTTTTATAATAGCAACGATAAACCAACGAAGTGAAAGCTCTGATAAAATAAACGCACGTTTTTGGCAGAATATTTGTTTATCTTTTTACTTAAACATTTGGCAGAGCTTCCGCGAGGTTGTACTTAGGGAGGTCTTCGTTCGACTCCGTTCACTGGCAATCCTGACGACGAATGAGTTTTACAAGATTTCCTGGGATTCGCTCATACTCGATACCATGCATGTTGCGTCCGAAATATCCAACCCTGTTTTCCAAACTGTGAGCAAGTCTACGTTTTTTACTTCGTATATGAGTTTATTAACATTGAAAACCTGTAATAGGGTTCAGATGTAGAAAGCATAGGTACACAAGGATATGTATCTAGTTCAGAAGTGAAGGTCTCAATAATAACTGGGAGTTGAACTCGCGATCCATTATGTTCTTCTTGGACTACATCCTATAGGACGATGCGATTTACTAGTCAAACGCTGAACAACAGGTCAGCCAAACTAACACAAAATGGAATAATCTATAAACGATAAAAAAATACGTAGATGTTGATAAGCGTAATCGTTCGTTCACAAACAAACCTATGTTAACTAATTCTTGTTTTTATCAAAACGTCAAAGTCGGGTTAGCCTGGGGGCGTTGTGATCAACGATTTTGATTTTGATAACACGACATTTTGTTGCGATAAACATAATCTAAATACTTTCCATGGTAACTTTTCTGAAGGCTATACACTCGACGGTATTAGAACCGTTAGACGTTTTGCTTATGTTGTTCGGCAAGACATGAGTTGATGTGGGCAGATGGATTTCATATTGGGAGGCTAGACGCTTTATGTAAGACAGGAAGTGGAATGATCGTCGTGTTCCTTATTCCGAGCCTCTGCATAGCTCGATCAAGTTTTCCGACAAGCTGGAGGCCCGGGCTCGTTACCGCGGAGCTGATTGTTTACCATGTCTTACAATCATAATGCAATACTTAAAATATAATACATTTTTCATTCACGCAATGTTTACTTTTAAAGAAAGAATGCGTATAAGGCATGTCGTTACCTAAACTACAAAACCTCGTTAATAACTTTCTTACATCGTTGCTTTTGGTTTCTACTATGCGTGCTTATTATTAATTTGTAAAATATCACTTACGAGGTTTTGTAGTTTTTGACTACAAAACTTAAACAACAAAATCTCGTAAGTGACATTTTGCAAAATATTTTAGAGGGACGCACAGTACAAACCAAAAGTATCGATGTTCCAAAAATATATTACTTACCAGTTTTTTTAGTTTAGGTGACGATGTGCAAAATAACGCAAGAATGTGACAATATTTATAAATTGCAAAATTACTAATTTATGCGGAATTTACATTCTATTTTTACGTTACCGTGTTAAATGTGTCTTAAGTTTTTCCTTGGGTAATAATTAATACACACATTAAATATTACTTACCTAGTCAAAGCGGAACATTAAATTAATACCACTCGCCGTGCCTTTTAGTTTTATGTCAATATTTGAAAGTTTGAAACGAACATCTTAATGAAAGTTTGTTCCGCTTTAACTTCATATTGAAACTTTTAAAAGTTTAAATGTCAGCTATTAAATTATATTACAACAATCAAGCTCTCTCTTCTGCAAGTTTCTCATGCATCTAGAGTTGATATTAAGTTTTCTTGCAATGCACTTTGTGGTCAGGTTATCATCATAATATCATATTAAATCACCTCTCAACAGGCCACCATAGTCCTGCACTCTTGCTGCATGTTCCCTTTTATATTACCAATTATTGTGACCTCCAGTTCGAACTTTGATTTCGTGCAACGTAATAATTTTGTGGGTACTTTAAATTGCAAGATATTTGACGTTAAATCTGTTGACGAGTATTCATTTCTTACATTACGAACGCAAATGTAATGAATTATTAAATCAAATTTTAGCTGTTGATGAAGATTTATTTTTTATTTAGATGTTCCTAAGTCAACAAAACTGTTATCAGACAATTTATTACCACAAAATTTGTGTAACGTCAATGATTTCTATTTCGAAGCTCCACTAAAAACAAAATAATCTCTCTTTTGTTTTTTGGGGTTTTGTGAATGTGACTCGTGAGCTCCACACAGGAGTGTAAGCCTCAGGTCAAGAATGTTCTTTGTTTCTGCGAATCAGTCATATTGTGTTTTGTTTTATCCGCAGTGGAAATTGAAATAGGTATCTAGGTACAGAGATGGTTAGAAAATCGAAATATCAAAATTCTCATATTTTTTTTGTATTCTTATAAATAATAATTAGTTTTGGTTTTAATACATATCTATCATACGGGTGAGTGGAGCGAAATTAATTTCGTGATTTTTTACGCTAAACCAAGTAGCAATGACGAAATTATTGAAGATAGCCTAAATCGAAAATTAACTAACGAAATTTTCAACTCAATCAAAATTCCAATTATGGAGGGAATAAATTATTAAAAAAACAACGTCAAGGTAAATATGAATTTATTTTATTTATTTATTTATTAATTTATTTAATGAGCGACGCGAAGGCTTTAATTTCACTGACCCCCCCAAAAAAAATTTAGTTCGGGTGTTTTTTTTCTTTTTTTTCTGTTTGTTCGCACGCTACCGGGCAAACGGCATATGCGATCTTAATGGAAATTGGAGAGGACCTTTGAAATCTCTGAACTTAGACCTGCAACGTTTTTGGGTACAATCGAAGAAATATTTCTCATGAATATCGTACTTTTACGATTTTTTTCGATTTTAAATGCGATATTTTCGTGACATTTGGGCCGATTCTGACCAAACGGGTGGGGCTACAACGTTCATATTTTACATGAACATTAAGGTAATGGTGATTTATTGCTTTCTGAAAGAAAAAGTTGGAAAAGTTAGCCAGAATCCACAGAATAAAGGTTTTAATATGAGTTTTTTGTAGTTTATAATAATAATTAACAAGTAACAATAGAAACTTGACAGCATCACCTACAATGCATTCAAAAAGCACTTGCAAAGGAAAAGTAGTCCTACGCAAACTAAAAACTTACAAAAAAAGCTCATCCATCAACGTGGCGGGACTTAAGCATTTTGCTAGTTTATATAGTTTGATGAAATATTATTATCATATATTTTATTTGCTAGAAAAATATAAAATAAAACTTGCACTCCTTATATTTTGCGTTTCAAGTCGAGCATTCGAGCATTGTTGAGCGCTGATCTGGATCCATTTTTTAAATTAAAATTATTTCATTGTTTATTATCCACGATAAGACGCGAATTAATATTTTCACGTTTCTTTAATCCTTTTGAACATATTTTTTTCAAATCTCTACTCTACGTCTTCAGCCCCGAACAGTTTCTCAGACTACCTTATATATCGAGAAACGTCTCTGTGTGCAGGGTATTAAAAGGCCGCGCGTTCTTCTTGGCGCCCCGAAACACAAGCACGATTCCATGTTGACTTAGTAACACAAACTTCCCGTCCCCAGTTAGCCGGATCTAGATAGGTGATTCAAAAGAACAGCGAACAAGTGGAAAGATCAAACACCTGGTTATTGCGATTGGCCGCTAACTCAATTGCCAGCTTGGCATGTCCCGGGCCTCGTATCTTGTAACAGTCGCCTTGAGTGCAAGATCAACACCGCGTCAGGTTGGGAAACTGAGCATCTCTAAATGTACGCGGTTAATTAAGCACGACACCGGCTGCGGTGAATGCTACACACTACAAAGTAAGCTCAGGCGTCGTAGATTTTGTCTTATTGTCAAGTTAAATCTGCCACTTGATTATAAAACAAGAAGATGAGAAGTTCACTTGACAATGAAGCTAGATATAGATATTGTTCTCAGAGTCGCTATCTCTTTGACTCAACAGCCCTTGAGCTGAGAAATATAACTAGCACAAACCAACTACGTGGATATTATATTATTCTGTCACATTGTCGGGAGAAATCTTAATTTGAACTCAAAATGTTAAGTGAATAGATGTCACTGTAAGGGGCGGGGGGGGGGGGGGAGACTAACCATGCAATACATTTAATATACGAGTTGAAAATTCGTTATTTACATAATATCCATATTACTGTTCATGTTTAAACCAAGCTGCGTTATTTTAAGTTGTATAAATCAAGTTATACAAAATTTACGTATCAATTTCTGAAACAAATTAAGGGGGAAACATCGAGGCTTTATATTGTAACCAAACCTGAATTTAACACTCGCCAAAGCGCTAGAGGTGTGTTAATTTTTGTCCGTGAGAGCGAATTTTAGAATGCACTCCCCCAGCGGATGATATTAGCGTCATTATTGCATCTGCCACTTTTAGTTCGAAGCCTGATACCCAAACATTTCCTGCGGATCCCCACCGGTATTCTTTAATGTTAGTTATCTCGACCCGAGTAAAATGTACTGAGGTTGTACAATACTCGGCGACGATATTGCTAAAACCCATGTAACTCTCGAGGACATTAGGAACCATGATGCTTGGCCACATGTAATCCAACTAATAAATGTGCACTGATGTAGTGATATAGTAAACAACTAGACGAGTCCTGATTCGTACAATACGGTTCAAATCTAAATACACGCTGTGCTGACTGCATTGTGGTAGAGTACATACCCTACATATCACGAAGAAAACGGTCGCCGAGGGAGTAGGCACCACGACGCTGGTTGTAGTTAGCATAATCTTGCCAGAGAGTCAACCACCATTATTTTGTTTATTAGGGTTGTAGTGGGTTGCAGTTCAGTACATCGTAAATACGACATTCAACAGGCGTCCCCCCGGACCCACCTTTCAACTACCCCCTATTACACCACCTTATCTCATTCGCCTTTCCTCGCCCATTTATTCCTTGGGGTTCACGTTTTCAGTCGCCATCTATTTCCAACTTGTGACATGCTAGCTACGTTATTCTTGAAATCCCATTTACGAAACGAGCACTGAAAAGAAATAACACATTTTGACTTGGTTAGCTTATTTTTTATGTCCAAGAAAAGCTCATTATATTTAAGGTCTGTACACTCTACAGTACTACTAAACCTTATCTAAATTGAGAATTGATGGCATTTGAGACGCTTCTAGTTAAAAGTGGCAAAATTTATTGGTTGAAGAAGAGGAAAGAAAATAAAAGTTGTGCATTAAAGGTAAGCGGTTGAAAAGTACATTACTTCACTTGTGTATTATACACGTATAATTGGGTAAAAGCATTTTTATTTGTGTTCGAATTCTGTAAGTATTAAGGAGCGAAACTTCTATTTTTATCCACACCCTGCTTGTCCTTGTGTCTTTTTTTTCTGTGTCCCGTCTCACGATAAAAACCGAACATGACCGATTCCCACGCTTGGTTTTTGTTCCCATCACCATTCAACACGGATGGTTCAGAACGTTTTGGGTGACCACAGAAGTCAAGAGGCAGAGCTATCTTCTATGAAAGGCAGCCAAGTGAGATTTTGTACTTTTAAGGGTTGAACAAGCCCGGACCAACTTAGCAATAAAATTAAAAATATTCATAAAAAACTATTGTTTGATTGCCAGATGCAGTGAATTTCAAAATACATTTTTGGCATTTTCCTTTTCTTCAACTTTTACACAAACATTTTTGGAAGGATTTAAACAACGGTTATACGCATGTAGTTACTAGAGAACATTTCAACATTGAAATAAATTGTAGACTAGGCCTACTTAATCTTTCGAAATTACTACAAAAAATTATTTGGCCTATTTACGACCAGATAGTGAAAATTTAAACGGCATGAAATTGTGCTCTCATGGCGACAAACACATTTTTGGATGAGCGTAGCGAGCGAAGCGAAGATTCCATTTCACTACACTGGAAAAAAAATCCGGAATGTTTTTTTTTTTTTCTTTCTTTTTTTCTGTATTATTGTGTGTTTGTCAGCACGATTCCGGCTAAACCGATACTCCAATTGCAATGAAATTTTCTGGAGACCTTCGAAATCTTTGAACTTAGAACTGCCACGTTTTGAGCGCAATCGAAAAATTATTTCTCATTAAAATCGCAATTTTCGATTTTTTTCGATTTAAAAAAAAAAAATCGACATATAACACCTACATGCTTTAACCGATTGTAAAATTTTTTCACAGAACCTTAATTTTATGAATTAATATATTCGTGTGAAATTTGAGTGCAACCGAATAATTATTTCTTATGAAATTCGCAATTTTACGAATTTTTTCTTTTTTGAAATTACGATTCATTAAAAAAATTAAAAAAAGTGTTTATTTTTTATTTATTTAAATTAATTTAAAAAAAATCTTCACTTAGTAATGATTTTTTCACAGAACAACGTAAATCCGCATAACACATGGCAGCTCAATGCACCAATTACGCTCATCCAACAACGCGGCGGGACTTAAGCGTTTTCCTAGTTGTATATCATATAAATGCACACCACAACATAATAGGACAAAGATAGAGCTTCGAAGTATTCGGGAATGAACTTCTGAATTCCTCATTAAAACCTGTTCGTCCTTGCGAGGTCATCAAATACATCTGTTTCAAGCCATTCAAAGGGGTAGGGCTTTAAATGATATGTTCAAATACGCTCCCTTCTTTGTTTACCGGTATACACATAACAAAAACTTGTAAAAATACAGCCAAACCTTACACACTCAAAAGAAATGAGATCTAAAAAAAGGGCCAGCTCATCTACCCTTCCACATTTGCGCATTTTTATCATAAACGTACAGTGTCCCGTAACAACATCCTTGAAAAGCTTGGCAAAATAGAATTTGCAGCTATTAATTTAAACGTAATAGTTCATCCAAGTTCTTTTTTTCTAATTAATTTTAACGTAATGGTCATGCAAATTCTATTTTGCCAAGCTTTTTAAGGGTGTTGTTACGGGACACTGTACGTTTATGAATTAAGAATGCGCAAATGTGGAAGGTAATGAGCTTGGCCCTTTTCTTTTAGATCTCATTGCTTTTGATTGTGTAAGGTTTGGCTGTATTTTTACAAGTTTTTTTTGTTATTTGTGGAATCTCATTACTTTTTAAAGTTCCATTGCAAAATTATTTGTCAAAATATAATAATTTTATCAAAGTCGATTTAATAGCTGTGGTATTACTAATTAACAATAGAAGAAACAAAAATATCTATTGGTCCAAAGACTTGCTTTTTGAACACAATGTAGGTGATCATTGTCAAGTAACTATAGTTACTTGTTGATTGTATGCCTGTATAAGGCTTATTTTAAAACCTTTATTTGGAAGCCTTCCAGCAATTTTTAAACTTTTTCTTTCAAAAGGAATAACATCATTATTACCTTAATGTCCATGTAAAATATGAACGTTGTAGCCCCACCCGTTTGGTCAGAATCGCGAAGCCAGTAGTAACTAACGTCCTTAAGTGATTTTGAGCATGTTTCAAGTCATATTTTCACCAAGAAGGAATGCTCGTTCCCCAACCAAATTTGGCATTTGTGTTGTCGTGTATCTAAATCCCCTCGATTTTGATAGTTTTCAAGTTCACATCACGTTTCATGATGGCTGGGTGACACCTCGAAATCACCCCAACTCTGCTTGCTGTATAAGGTGCCTGAGTGTGTAGCGCACCGCGGCTTGGCTGCGGCGCCATAACGGGCACCTAGATTTCCCTAACATGGCCTAACCGTTCTTTGCACTTAATATTCATCTCCTCCTAAATCCACTTTGTTGATAATATTTCACAGTTCTTTATCTTTTAGAAAAACAATGAAGTGCACAATGTTCATATAATTCTATTTCCTACTAAACCGAAATACAATAATTATTGTTGATGTGCCAAACTTTCAATGATAAATGTTATCACAAAACCCAAATTGAGCACATATAGACTCTTGTGATTGTTTGCTAAATAATGAACAGCATACGGGAAATTAATTATTAAGTTGTGTACATTGAATATGGGCTGCAATCCAGCAAAAGTACAATGCATTTAATAATCACCTACTCTAATTTTCGCGGTTGAGACAAAAGACGCCAATTGCTCAATTTAAAACAAAACACAAACCGACTAGTGATGTGACCATGGATTCTTATATAACCATGATGTGACACAACAGATTGGTTTGCATATTATGTCAAGTTCATCTTGTGCTATATTTAAGCTTTGTAGAGTGATGACAAATCCATAATAGTATTCTCTTGTCAATTAAATACTCATTGTTTCATGTAATGCTTCCTGATAAAATATATTTTGATTTGTGTCCTGGTATTTATTTGCAATTCCAATAAAATTGTAACATACGCTGCTTGGCAATACAGGTAGGAGAAATGTAAGTTTCAGCTAAACTTGGTAAGGTTTCTTTCAATTCGCACAATACCTTAATCTGCAATATTTAGTTTTCAATCTCATGTGTCTAACTTCTCCAGTCGCTATGATACGTATAGTGAGTGGATGCATCGTAAAACTGTACGTCTTGCGCGGAGCTAAAATATTCACTGATATGGGTTTGATTCTGAAAGACACGTCGTTCTAGCTCCGCAAATATTTGCACTTCGCATGGCACAAAACCTTGTTAGTCTATCTATCTATATTTATATAATATTTTGTGAAGCAAGTTCTTAAAGATATTACCCCCAACATTCCTCTTTCATGGGTTATTCAACACGCTTTGGCACGGGAGCATCCGAAATTTGAGACGAAGCCTTCCACATATAACATTTAATAAAATAAAAATAAAAAATAAAAGCTTTCTGGAAAAATTATAATATGAAATTATATTGAAAATATTTTCGAAATTCTCAAAGTTACTATTCGACCTTATCCCCATACAGAACTGTTGTGTACCTGTAAAATGCAATTTTAAATAATAAATAAATGTATTAAAAAGTTATAAATATCTAGAAAAATCTAAATCCATCTAAATATTTATCTTTGGTGGAGGTGCCGGGTTCATCGACTTTCCCCCTTGCCACGCCCTCTGTCCATCACATTTCTTTCTTTTCTTTCTTTTCATTCACATACATAACTTTTATTTTGCTATTACTTTCATCATCATCAATTTATTTTGTTATTTATACACTTAGAAAACAATCTAATCATCAAACATTCCTGCATTAACTCATCTCATCACTTTCATTCACAGGCGGCGCAATATGACCTAACCGGTTGAAGCGCCCTAGTTTCTCACGTCGTCGTCGTCGTTCCACAGGGCCATGATCTCTGTATCATCCTTGTTGAAGGGCAATGCCAATTAAAAACTTATGTTAATCATAGGTCATGTTCGGTTCAAGGCGTGAGACATGATACACGCATAGACTCACAGGCTGGTAGACGTAAGTGATGCATATAGGGGGGTCTCTCTCTCAAATTTTCTACGTGTTTCATACATCAGTATATCCTTCCATAATCCTCCCCACATTCAATCGTCGTCTAGCCACCGATAAATTAAAGTGGCATTACCCCCAATAAATATTTTATTTGATATGTATGTGTTGTTTGATCAATGGATGAAAATAACCCCGTACAACGACCTAAGCAGCGAATCAATAATATATACAAAGTTGTATCGCGGTGTTTGATGACAAATGCATCACTTTACATTAATCCCGATGACATCAACGAATGATTCAATTTCAACCCTTGTTTTTTATCATTCGACCACAACCATAATATTTCGTCGTCGTGGTTCGATTTAATAAGTATCCGTCCTGTGTGGTACGCATGTAATTGTGTTCCCAATCTATCAATGTTCCCATCACGTTAATCATGTTTCTGTTTTCTATGTAGACGAGGGAAATTTAAACAGACAGAAATTACTTTTTCGTACTCAACACCAAAGAAAAATCCAATTTTGTCAACATGATTAATCTGTTGTGGTTATATCTCTGTGGTATACTCAAAATAGTTTCGTTATATTAGTCCTAGCATTTGCTTAAAGTTGTTTGTTGGCGTATGCTTATTGATGCTCGATGTGGATGACTATAAATGCAGTTTAGAAAATAATTCTCAAACTGTTGCGCACCTGATGTTATAAGTTCTTGAAAATATTTTACACTTATTGTGGCACTTTTTGTTTTCTTGGTCCTCGATAAGGTTTTCAGTACTACAACTTTATAAATTAATAATAGTAAAATATGACAAGTGCATCACTTTGCATTAATCCCGATGACATCAACGAATGATTAAATTTCAACCATCGTGTTTTTTATCATTCAACCTCAACCATAATATTTCGTCGTCGTATAGATATTCAATTAGGAAGTGAAACTAAATTTTTCCCCCATCCACCCGTCAACGTGTGAGTCGCATACGTCTCACGATAAAATCCGATCAAGACCTTCGATTTGAATACGTTTTCTTGTTGTTTACATTTTCCTTCAAAATGGATTATAGAATGGTTTTTGTTATCTTGGGGGTTGTAAGGGTGTTGCTAGCGCCACCCAAGCTTGACATATAAATACTCGGCACCACCACCAACAGCGAGATTTCAACGTCGATTTGAAACGCTCATTTTTATATTGCTTCGTTCACTCTTTTATAGGTACCTCCCGTACTCGTGCTTGTTTTACTTTGTGACATTTATATTGGCGATCTCTCTCTCTCTCTCTCTCTCCTCTCTCTCTATCTATCCCATCCCACTTTTTCAATTAAAATATACAATTTTACCGCATAATTATTTGCTAAAATACGTTAATTGCATTGCTCATTACTCATGCACACATCCACAAAGTACAATCATACTTGTGGTGCACGATTCTCAAATCAATTTTACATATCATTTGTATATAGGCTAAGTATATGATTTTTTTTCTTAAATTAGGTTTAAATATCGTTCTCGCCTATACACGTACAAATACACGTTTGTGTTTACATTTGTTTGCAGTCAACTCAGTCATTGAAAAGAACAGTTTTATTAATAAGTATAACCAAACTGTCGACACCCACTTCGAGTGTCGAAAGAATTTGAAATATACCTCTTGCAAAAGCATTTCTAGTGACCGAGGACATAATATTATTAGCATATTGATGGATTCCATTTCAGTAAAAAATGAAACAGAATTAATAATAAAAAAAATCCAGCATCGCCGGGTTTTGAACCCCGCACTCTCTCTGCATTGATAGCGGGATCAAACCCACTGGGCCAACCAGGCTCGACACAATCTATAGTAGATCTACGCTTATTATAATAATCCTGGGGTACCCTCAACGTATTTCTAGGATGCAATCTCTGTTTAGGGTCCTCGTGGAAGCGTGTGGCCGATACGGTAGACGTTAGCGCAGATAGCGCAGCAGAGACCACTGCTCCCTTGACTAACTCGAGTGTCCTCGCCATTCACGCAGTACTGACTGTAGAGGCCTGGCAATAGTGCGTCAGGATGAGTAGTAATCGCAAAGATTTGATTTATACGAACATGGTTATATACAGAAAACAGTTTCAATCGAAACAACGGATATATATCAACAACAAGTGAGGGAAATAACGGATACAATTCTGGTTTTTAAATTATAAATTTTAACCAACAAATCAGTATAAATCATTAATACATTCTAACGGCTTGAGAGAGAGGGTTAAACATTATTTGTTACATTGTTAACATAACTAATAGGATAGTGCCTATTTTCCACGTATTGTCGAAACTTCGTGCCATCTATGCTTTGGAGTGGAGTGAGCTTTCATGTTTATTGCTAAAGAAATGGTTGGCTTTGTTGCAACGTGCTTCATCAAGGCTCTTCGCGCACAAGATTTCCACAGATTTTGAGTGTTTTAGCAAGATATTTGCTAGCGTCGACGCCGTTTCTTGTTGCAATTTTAACTAACAAGAATAAACAAATAATAAATAATAATAATAAACTGAAATGAATATTCGCTAAATAATGGAATGGCAATTTGTTACTTACTATGTTTTGTTTCGTTTGCCACTTGTACAGGGTTAGTGATATAATTAAACTGCTTTGTTTGTGTGAATTCTATACATCGAATAAAATATAATAGTTAATATTTAAACTATCGGTTTGAATCAATTGGTCGTGTTATTTATCATACGGGCCTAATATTTAAGGTTATTTCCTTAAAAAATTAAATAATATACTTTTTAAAAACGAACTTGAAAACAAATTGACATAAAACTTTGGTAATTCCGTAGGTTGGCGATTTGAATTATGATCTTTGTTATGCAACGTTCTATTATTTAAACGGATCTTCTTGTGAAGCTAAACAATATGTAAAGTATATTGAATGTCAAGAAAAAATTTGTAAACATAATTATGTAATAGGTCTGCATTTACTCAACCGCATGTCTAAGCAGCAGCAGTAGTTATGCCTCATCTACCTGGGGTCCCTTCCTAGCTTGATCACATGGTGAGTTGCCCTCAATTAAGAAGTAAACTTAACTTGTTTTGTACTGTTAGCAATATTATTTGAAAGTAGACTTTCCTACAAGTTAACATTACTCACACGACTTAAACTTGTAAGTATACTTAAAGCGTAAGTCTTGTAACTTGGCCCGACGTGTCAGCTCTGTAAGCCTACACATCGATGTTCTAATTGTATCCAAGTTTTAGAACCGTTCTAACAGTTTGTACTAATAATGAGGCCTATGCTGTTGTACACTCATCCCCAACTGTAACTTACTCTTAATCATTGTAGCTAAAGGTGTTCTAAAGACTAACTGCATAATATGTGCGAGCAACGATCCAGTGCAGTCTGTAGTTCGACACCCGAGACGACCATTAGTCTACAGGTTACAGGCGACATTGTGTCATTACGAAGTGGATAATGGTTTGTTGTTACAGAGTTTAGTTCTATCACTATAGATGCCTAGAGAAAAACGGATTATTTTCTGATCGGCACAGGGAAACGAACGCTGGTAACATGGCTCAATAAATACTCATAATACCATTCATTCGAAAGGCAGCCGTGTAGGCTAGTAGAAATCCATGGATATGTTTTACATTTCACCCACACATTCACATTGAGTGCAATTGCAATTTATTCCCTCGAATGTCAATGTTTCCATCAATGATATAAAAACGTGTTGACATCGAATTGTTTTAGTTATTGGATAACATATGTGCCACATGCGCAACAGCAGCCATTTATGTGGTGTAAGTTGCTGCATATCTCCAAGCAATGTGACCAATGAATGGTGCCAGATGAGATGAAGAATAACTACATAACTTTCGTCTGATGCGACAGCCCTGGCACACAAACAATAAGCCTCCATGAACTAATACATGGCTAATCAGTCGTATGCTAAATACGTGGATTGGGTAAGGACCAACTGTAGTGTAATTCGCCTTCGTATTGCAAAATTTCTAACATCTTTGACAGTGCAGAGGTAGGTCAATATACATGTAGTTTCTAACGTAGATTTATTTGTGTATGTCTGAGAGACTGTAGCCTGGAACTAACCTCATCCCACACCTCCAGTGATTGGTACAAAAGTAGTGCTAAGTGAGGGCAACATGGGGAGAGATGTTTTAGGAGCGACTGTCGGCTTCGTGTTGGACAACGTTCGTTTGGAACTCAGGTGCATACAACGAGTGACGTTGGAAACAGGGTCAAAATAAGTAGTGTATTTCCATTTTACGTGGTACGCATGGTTTGGTTTTTCGTTTCAGGTAATATAGTGTAAGGTATTGCAATATAATAATGTGTATTTAGTAGTGTAGTTTAAAACGAAAGCGTTGGTTCCTTAAATTCCGCTAGAGGCACATGAGAATATAATATGGTATTCTCATATTCGCATACAATTCTCAGTAGAGAACCGCCTAATGGATAATAATGAATAACAATCGTGGTACCGGTAAGGCGTGACGTCATCGTGAGGTTCGCCGAGGCGGCGAGCTGACAGTTCTGCCACGATGACGTCACAACCAAAAGAGCGCGTACTTAAATTTTGATATAGTTTATTTTAATTGCGATATTTATTAAATTGAATTTTACAAATTACTAAATACGTTTAAGATATATTTGAAACCAAGGACAGTTCCCTATTGCATTGTCAGTCAACCGAGCGATCAGGAATTTGTCTAAAACGCATGTCCTATATCCTCTTCTCTTAGTAAATTTAAAAAAAAAATGGTTTCGCACTGGCAACCGCGTTACTGGCTCTAAACAATTTACTTCCTACTAAGAACGAATAAATAAAAATAAAAAACGTATTAAGAGTCTACTCACTCAGCTGAATCAATTATTTTTATTGGGGTCGGTACTTAAATTTAAAGAATACCAAGCCAACCCTGTCGGCACCGATGCCATCGGCGAGCGAACGGTCCATGTGGTTCATGTCTCACGAAAAATTCCGACCATGAACGCTTTTGTTGATTTTGACCTTCAACAAGGATAATAACGTTTGGTGACCTTGGTGGTCAGGGTCGTGGGGAATAAGCTTCTCCAGAAATAGAGATTACATTAACCCGGCACCTCCACCAAAATGGAAATAATTATTTTATACATTGGTACAAACGATATTTTATTTTATGTTTGTGTCCTCTTCACTATAGCTTTGCGCCATATTTTGTGCACTTTCGAATACGTGCTTATACGTATGTTTCAGCAATATCTTTATTTTACGTCCTTGTTAATTCAATCTTTAGAATGAGCCGTAACAGTTATTAGTTAGCAAATAATAATAGATTTCTCAATATTGGTATTAAGAGGTTTTTTAATTAGCAATTTTTTTAGATTTTTTTGATTTTGAGGAACTGTTTTTTTATATAATGTACCCTGGTAGAAATATTTGTATGCCAAACGGTCGCCAAGCGGTCACCAACAGATCACCAAGGCTTATTTTTGATCGCCAACAGGTTACCAAATGATTACCAAGGGTCGCCACCGAAATTTCAAAAGAAATATATGACAGCCAAACGTTCACCAAAAGGCAGCCAACGGGTCACCAACTCTGCAATGCAGTATTTTGACACAAAAACGACCTGTTGGCGACCATTTGGCTGCTGTTGGTGATCACTTGGCGATCACTTGGCATCAGTTGGTGTACTAGTTGGTGACCTGTTGGTGACCACTTGGCAACCATTTGGCAACCAAATATTTTTACTAGGGTATCAATATTATGTTGTGTTTGTTTGATATGTATTTTAACATAAAACGACGTTTTTCGTAGTGTAATGAATGATATTGTGTAATACGGGTTCCAAGTACGAAAGTGCTTCAGGGCAGATGCTCTTTTTGTTGCTCTTTCATTCATATTTCCTTCATTTTTTTTAATTAAAATTGCATGTTTAATTGAAAATTTAATGCAAATATATTCTTAAAAAATAAATAAACACAACAATTGATTCTAAATTTGGTTGATAAATTCTTTTTCGGAAGACTTCTGCAGCATTGAAATAATGAAGGGCAAAATGCCTTTTTCTTGCGAAGCCATATTCCACTCGTCAGTGTCGCAATGTATATGAATTAACTTATCATTTGTCCAGTGCAATTCGATATGTACAAGTTCTAATTCTGTCAAATCACGTCTCAATTCACTCCATGATTTGATTTTAATCGGTGTCACTCGCATTAGCTCTACCATTATCAATTTCACAAACAAAAATATGTTTACTCAATTTTGTAAATTATAATGCTGATCAGTTTGATAATCGAGCAGCTTGGTATGGAGATTCGCAATTATAATGACGGGAAGAGAACGACCAGATATAAACGAGTTTCCGTTAGAGATCTATATATTGTGATGTATTGACCATCTGTTTGATTCATTTCCCTTGAGCCAAGAGTTGCAGTCTGATTGTTTCACGATTGAGGAGAGGATGAAGTATAGCGTGCTGGTAAATACATACAAAGTATTGAAAGGTATGTTTTTAGGTATTCTACCAAATATTTTTAAAATTGTTGATCGTGATAGAAAATCTACTTTAATAAACTCATTGGAAGTTCCTAGATTAAATTCTGAAGCATTTAGAAAGTCATTTATGTACAGAGGCGTATCCTATTGGAATTCAATTTCTTATGATATTAGAAGCCAGTTTACTGATCTAGGAATTGTACAATTTAAAAGTAAAATTGAAGCAATGATAATGAATCAAAGAGCAAAGAATTGATTTTTACTATTTATTTGTAGGTTATTGTCTGTGTATTTGTGTATGTAATGTTAATTTACCTTCATAAGTTCTTGTTGATGATTTTGCTTTTCTCTTTGTTTGTTCATTATTGCTTTGATTTATGATATAAACAATGTATTTTCTTATATATTTTTCTGCCTAGATTGTCTGGTTGCCGCCCACTGATGGAGCTTGCAACTTGAGTTAGGTGTCCTGTATCATTGCTGTGATCAGTTTGACATGAACAATTTTAAATAATTATATATCTGATATAATTATAAATATGAGTCAAGATTTTTTGGACTAAAATGTTATCAAGATTTGAACACAAAAATGAAGATTGATCACAAGAATAAAGATTTCGCGTTCGGTGGTTTCTTCCGCGAAAGTTTTTGATTATACTCCCTGATTTGCTGTTCCTGATTTTTGGCAAACCTCATATTCGTTTGAGTGGGATCGTCTAATAAATCAGTTTTTTTCTTTTCGTTTTTCTTTTTTAATGTTTTTTTTTCTTTCTTTTTTTCTTTTTTTTCTTTCTTTGTCTTTTTCTTTCTTTTTTCCTTTTTTTTCCTTTCTTTTCTTTTCTTTTCATTCTACACCCTTTTTTATATTTGATTCATTCATTAAATGCATATAATATAATTTTTTTATTTGTTACCAAAATTGTTGTGTTTAAATGCATTGTTGTTGTAATGCTTCTATTTCAAATATTTACGAAAATGTAGTTTATTGTTGTTTCTGCATCTATGTAATTAGATTTATTTAGTTGTCCTCCTTTGTAAATCAGTTTTTATAACTGAATAGGATAGACGTTAAATAAATAAATAAATAAATGAATAAATAAATAAATAAATAAATAAATGTATATTTTGCAATGCCATTTGTCCAATCACATTAGCGACGTTTTGAATCAATTTTACTAAGCTTATAAATATGGGAAGATCAGATAATCAACAAATAACGCCAGATGTAACATTATTTCGCCCGAAAGAAGAAATAAGGTGTAATATTCACATTGTGTTCTTATTGCAGCATACCTATATTTTCCGGATGCAAATTCACTCATCGGAATATAAATTATTTACAAACACACGTATGGAGTTATACATTGCCAATAAATGTCCTTCTTATCGGTGTGTTATTTTTCTATTGCTATCTGATCGATTGAAGCAAAATTGTGTAACATTTTTAAAGAACCCTAAATCTGGTTGAGTCGTGTCCTATTCTATATTGAATTATTGGTACTTTTACTCCTTTATTTTCGTAGAGCTTTACGTGTCATTAAGTTTAATAAAATGTATTTCTTCTAAATAAACGATCAGGGATAAAGGAATAAATTGGTAGTAATAAAAAGTTTTGAGTATATTTCCACCAATGCCATTAAACTCTCTCGTTTGAGATGATTTTATTTACACTCTTCGATCCCTTGAATGCAAATATGGATAGTCTAAAAAACGATCATAACTAAAAGTCTGAACGTTTGATATCAAACTTTATCGTTCACTCCATTAACGAACAAAAAAAGGCGAATACCCTAAGGGGAAATGAAAATGTTTATTTTGCGTTCGTGTCTATACGATCGTGAACGACTGAACGACAAGTGGATTCCATGATTGGCGCAATGTCGCTTTAGGTGAACAATCGGACACACTGACTTTTAAAACATGCAGTTATGCAAAGTAAACAGAAACCGTTTACCTAGTTTAGTTACCGCGGGGCATGGCCGGTGTATATTGAAGCCAGCTGCTGACATGCTTAAAAATAAAATACAAAATTCTGTTGCATGAAATACGTATAAAGGTTGTATTTTATGTTTGAATTGATAAAGCTTGCATCGGGAAATCATAAGGTATTTTCAAACGCGCTAAATGTAAAGAGTAAAGAACGCGTTGTTTACAGAAATATAAAGTTTCTAAAGTTTGAACATACAAAATACTAACCAAAATTCAACCATAAGCATTTTGTTTATGTAGTATTGTTAGTGTAAGTAAACTACTTAAACGTTCTCACTGATGTAGATGTAGTTTTTATTATAATTTTCAAAAGACAAACATTGATTCATGACAGAAAAAAATGATTACGTATTTTTCTAAAAAAAGATTATTTAAAAGATTATATGCATGATGGTTAATACATTTCAAATATAAGTTTATTTTGATATCAATCACTTACTAACAAATAAAATATAAATAAGTAATAATGGAAATTTATACAAGAATATATTATGGAATCGAGACCTAGGTGAACACTATTCACCGTGTTGCGCGAAGTATGTTGATGCTGAGCCGTCTATGTAGCGTGGCATTTATATTATGTATTAATATTTTTTAAACACGATTTTCATTTATCGCAACCCGCGGTAGTTTCGTTATTCAAGTCGGATTGTCAAAGATTGTGTTTGTGTCTTGTTGATGATCAGCAAACTAAAAAATATAATGATGTGAATAATTGATATTTATTTGTGTATGTTTTGTATTTATGATCACTTTATTGAGGTTATCTAAATTTTTAATATGGAATTGGTTGCTTTGCGATATTTACAACAGCAGAATTGATAAGTCGAGCTGCAACACAGTGAATTATTCTGCTCGTTGTTTGCAACCACTTTAAACTGTTAGATAAACAGAAACAAGAATGGGAAGTTAATGCATATGACCTGTAAATGTAAATCCTGAATCATGGCATGATGCCAGCCACACAGCTATAGACATTACAATCCAGTGGATAATTATGATCAACTTCAAAGATTGCTTATGCCGATTTTAAAAGGCGCAGCGAAATGAATGAAATCGAAGATTATCCCTTCTCACGCGAACAATGATAACAATTTAGCAATTCAGGAAGTGAGTAATTTAGTTATTGTTTGTTTTGTGAAGGAAAACGTATAGCGAGAGCACTCCGAACATATGAATTAGTATTTTATCATACCTACAGGATCTAGAGTTAAAATTGAGGGTTTCGGTGTAGCCAGTGAATCATAAATTGCTCTAGTACCCGCAAATCATGGTCTCTCAAAATAGCAGGAATTTACAATTTTATTGAAAACAACTGTTCGACATCCACAACACATCCTTAATATACGCCTAATGATTCTATTGAAATACCTTCATGAATGATGAAGTGTGTCATTGCTTAGCCCGATGTGTAATAGCGTGAAACTTTGAAGTAAAAACATTCTGAGTTAAACCTATCAATTTATAATATTCTATCCTTCTTAGTAACTTTATTTGTATAAGTATCCCAGTGAGCCATTTAGGTGTCCTTTGGGTTCAAGTGTCATATTGGATCATAGTTTGTCCCGCACTGGGTTTAGATTTCACAACATTTTATAAATTAAGTACGTTTCATTTCATGACCCGAGATCGTCATTATTGAATTTCATCTAGTATTTAGGAACGGCAGTAGTTTTAATTAAATTTAGTATCTCAAGTCAGCACCTGCACAAACATTCACAAGCCCTGTACTGTTTAGTTCCTCCTGCTGTCCGCATACCTCAGTTTTACACGCTCCTTCCTCGAGCAGATTTAATTAAAGTAAACTGGTGCTGTTAGGAAAGTTGAAATTGACATTGTTTTGGTTATTTGTAGAGTTATAGATGGTCTTAATAAAAATAACAGTAAAACTCATAACTAGATAACAAATGGTATTTGTGAATTTACCAACTTTGTTATTAAATTGAGGAAAACCACAATTTTGCATACAGCTAGTGAATATATAAGAGAAAGAAGAAAAAGAAAGAAATATATACATTGCAGTATTCGATTAACTAATACCACTTGAAAACTCCGGCATAAACTTGAGCTTCAGGGCATTGCGCTGTAAAGATTAAAGTATTTCATTGTAGCGTATAGTCTATGTTTTTTATTTTTTTATTCTCCAATTTTTAAACGGTATTTCATAATACCCGTTACATGATGTTGAACATTTATTAAATTTCATTATTCAATCTAAATTTAAATGGAGAATTCGCTTAATTTAGTTGAATCAAAGGCAAGTGAGTCAATCAAAGATTGGGAATTTTAATTATTCCCCCCCCCCCCTCCAGAACAGAATATTTTGGTGATCCTGAGGGTAAGAGATGCTTGATAAGCCCGGAAGAAAGGTATTTACGTACTCGGCACCTCCACAATTTGGGTACATAACATAATATTATGTGATATAACATTGGATAGATTGAAATTATTTTCATGTTTTCCAATAGATAAATGTCAAACAATAATTATAATACATGAATATAGTCTATAGATTTACACTTTCAATCTAATTATAGTTTAATAAACAATGAAATAGAGGATTATCCATGGCATACTATGAATAATTAGATTATTAACAATTTGTAATAACATCAGCGAGCTTCAAATGAAATCATTGCCAAAGCTCCACTGCACTCAAACTTTTTGCTTTGATCTAGTTACATTTAATTAAACGAGACTATTATAGAAAATATTAACGTCATAGCCATAAAAACAAAAACAAACACAGATCTGCAATGACATAGAAAAAATGTTGATCACTTAGTTTTATCATTACTTTCGTTGAGACGAAGCATTTACGACATGATCATGATTGATGCTGCAGTGATTGATGATTTATAGATGATAACATGATAAAAAAGCATTTTATCTCGCCAAAGAAAATGTGTATTTAGATACAAGTTCGTTGATGCTGGACAATAAAAGATTTACATAATTTTATACCAACGGTTCTTACCTTTGTTTTTAAAGCGTTATTCCATTCCCCTTTTTAATTGACAAAATTGTTCCCACTGTTTTTCTGAAGCATTCCATCAGCATCTTTACAACAATGTTCATATCCATTTATTTTATACTTTTGGTGTTATATATTTTCTATATTATTTATGTCTGTAGATATGTACTTGGTATTGATTAGTACGCTGGATACCCGTGGTCATCCATATTAATTGGCCAGCTGTCAAATAAAACATTGGATTTACTACTCATCAATAAATAAATAAATTCGTATCTAGAGTCTACCCACTCAGTTATATAACTGATTTTCAGTGGAGGACATTAAACCAAAGCGACCAAGCCAACCCTGTAGGCCCGACGAAATCGATGAGTGAGCGATAACTAACCAAAGATCGATATTCTTTTAAGAGGAAATATAGCAATCAGTTGTATGGACAGTGCGAACATCCGCGAATTAACGCCAGAATCAACAACGAAAAGAACTTTTCGAATTCGAAAACATTGAAGAGTCTAGGTCAACTGGTTCGTATAAATACTATTGACTACGTTTTAACTATCAAAATTCACACACATAAATTGCATTTAGTTTACATTACTGTCTTCTGACTTACCTTTTTGTTGACTAATGATAATAACGTGAGAAATACCAGTCGACTACCAATTGAGATAACGCAAACCTGTAAATGATTGTGTACGTGCGCACGTGGGAAATTATTACCGTTCCCACGTTTTGATCTTAAATTGCTGTCTGTAATGTAAATCAATTAAAATTTGCCACTCGGACGGATACATATTGTTCAACAATGTTAACATTTGTGCAGGCTTAATGTAACAATAGACCCCAATATTACATCGTGATATTGGTTTAGAACCGAGATATTAATGATTGCCAATTATAACATATATTTTGCATCATGTACTACTATGCAAATCTGACTTCAAATGTTATTTGTATTATTAATATAACCGGCACTATAATATTGTGTAAAGGGATTGTCGATTTATGATACCTGATTCTGATTTCACGCTCTGGTTTTCCTGCTCAAACGACGTTGAACATTTTAAGCTTATTTTAAAACTGAAAATCTAGTACAAAATATAAAATAAATACTAGTAAATGTTTTGTTGGAGAATCTGGTCGTCAATAAACTAGGAAAAACACAAATAAAACGATAATTCTTTACTATTAAAATGATATGTTTTCCTCATATTCGTTTTCACAATGATCGCATTCATGATTTCTGAATGGTCAATGCAAACTTCAGACGTTTACCTATTTTCTTACCGACTTATATTTTTTACTCAAGAAAGTAGAATATTGAGTACAGTTGAATTATTTAATGAACTGAAATCGAGATTTGATTCCCCTACTTGAGTGGGTAAGTGGATGTACGAGTTCTTTTATCCAAGTAAGTGCGGTCCGAGTCGTCCTGATATTGAGAGGAAAAGTTCTTTACACTTCTGATATAGTTAAGCTTTGATAGAATTCCAATTTCAGTACGCTTTCATTTATTTATTTTTTACCGTCAATCTTATTCGTTTATAGAAACTGATTTACGAAGAGGCCAAACCCTATACAACTTCCCACACAACCTACAACTTCGATTGATAGATGTTACTTAAATGACCGTTTCAAGAATATTTTCAGATATGACACGTAGCTATTCGCTCGGCCAGAATGAATCCGACCTATATGAACCTTTAATAGTTGTCATAAATCAAACATGCACATCCCTACAGTAATAGATTTTTTAATATTTTATATCAATCAGCCAGTAATAAGCCACGAATATGGTAATTTTGTACTTTTTAACAAAATCCAAAATCCTGAAAATATATTTTTATTATTAATAAAAAGCAAATTCGTTGAAAAGTGTTGCTGTAGAGCCCTATATTTCCACTTCTTGACAATTACCCAAAATTCCATACGTCTGTGGTGTCAGTCGGCCGAGAGAACTGGAATTTGCTTAAAACGCGTGTCCTCTATCGTCTTCATTTTGTGAATGTTGGAAAGTTTCCTTGTTCAACTTGAATTCGAAAAATATTCTTGAAAATTATAGACATTCGAGTCATTCAGGGTAACACGCCACGCACTCCGTATGTCTCACGTTGAATGCAGAAACTGATCACTAAGTAGCGCAAAACATAGATCCTTTTCAAGAATATTTTTCGAACTCAAAGCTGAACAAGGAAACATTCAAACAATCACAAAATTAAGTGAAAATGCCAACCATGAACCATATCTGAGAATATTCTTGAAACGGATATAATTCTACTAAACATTTAATTATGTGGACAGTGCACAGTCGAATACAATCTTACAATAACTTACATCTTTTATACTAGTTTCATTTATGTAGTTTATTGTATTTATTTGTTTAACGTCTATCATATTCAGTTATTAAAACTGATTTACAGAGAAGGACAGTACATAAATCTAAGTTCATAAACGCACAATTAATAATAAACGGTATAGTTTTAATATCAGCTCATGTTAACTTGTATAATAAGACAACAATTTCTGATAATATATTGATTAATTGAATTCAAATTAAGAAAATAGAGTTGAGAAAAATGAAAAAAAGTAGGAAAATTCAAAATAAACTATTTATTAGACAATGCCACTTAAACGAATATGAGTTTAGCTAGAAATCAGAAACAACAATTAATTATTAATGCATCGCACTTTCATAAATTCATCTTTAAATAAATTAAACCAAAAGTTTTTTTGGCATTTGTCATTGGCAATCTAATTTGAACCAACATGTAGACTGACATCGAACTAATAAGAAATGATACGTTTATTCTATAATTTCCTGTAGCAGGATGTGTTTTCAATAATATTCTAGAAGTTACCTTCAATAATATTACAAACGTACCCTAGTAAAACGCCTGTTAATTGGTTGTCAAGTTATAATTTATTTCATTTTTCGGGACTAAATATTGTGGAGCTGGGTTAGTTATTGGAATGGCTAAGGTGAGGGAGGGACGGGGTTGGGGTGGGGGTGGGGGTCGAGTCAATCATGAAGGTATCCAGGCGAAACCAGGTATGTTCTTCAATTATCACGCACTATATAATGTTTGTGGTAGTCAATTAGTTACTAATTAAGCTAATTGTCGCCTGTAGTGAACCACAACCAGCCACAAGCACGTCCATGGATAAGCTCTCTCGCACACAGATTTCAGTTTTATTGCTTCACGTATTTAAGCCTAATCAGACTTGCATGTTGCATAGAATAACGTCAAACAGAAGATACAATTTTTATTTTATTTGAATCATATTGCTTGTCATTTTAAGGAACATATTATGAAAAAATGTTATCATTATCGTAAACAGAAACGAGACAGCTACTTTAGACGATGACAGAACAACAGGGCAAGTGGAATATCGACTCCGTCAACTCGTACCTGTCTAATTAACCTTTCATATCTTGAGCATGCCATTCTTTACATCATAAGTTTCTCCAGTGGTTTAAAGATGTTTTATTAAAAGACACGGGGGTAGCCAAAATAAGGATCGAATCTATTTAATATATTAATACAATTTACAATATATTAACTTATCTATCCAAGAACAACAAACAAATAAAATCTTCATCGTGCATTTAAATCTTTGATAAAGATGCCGAGTAAGGAAAAATGCCACTTTATATAAAAAACGTTAAACCCTTCCCTTAACCTCAAGGACCACCTTAAAAACCTGAATCGTCGTTGTTTAAAAGGGAAATGTAAAAAAAAACTCATATCAATCGGAGGTCGTGATTGGATTTAATCGTAAGACGTGACACACGAACGGACTGACGGACAGAAAAGTGATGCTTAAAGGGGAGCTTCTCTTCCTCTAGAGTATGCATTTTGAGAAATAAAGAGTAATGTGCAAGGTTTCTTAGTACAACTCAATCCCAGACGGAGATAAACCCTGAAAAAACTTTAAGACAGGATTGTCGGTGGCTGGTGTCGACTTGGTGGCCTTCCGTATACTAGACCATATTCTCACGATCAAGTGTTGTGCTACCATCTATGCGTTCATATGATTATCTTCCTTACGAGTGATTTTTGATAGCGATCTTGATCCGATCGAATAAATCACACACACCAATATCATAAAACGGAGGCTGAAAATCATCTCGAGTTATGACAGCAATTTGAAAGAGATCTCGCTACATCAACAAGGTAAGCTCAGCAAAATGGCGTTACTTATTTATGAGGATGAAGAAGGCATATGTCCTCACCATTGATGCTCACTTCTATGAAGACCCAGATGTGAAGTGGATTGATTGGTCTGGCTTACCAGGAGAGCGACCGTTTCCCAGCTCTCTATTTCGTCATCTAGACATTGTCTCAGGGAAGGTGACGTTTGCCACCAATTTAAATAATATGGTTTTCTCGAGATACTATTATTTTTCTTCTTGTACATCAACACATACAACAACATGTCAGACAAACAATTATAGTTATTGCGTTAACTGTATGTAAAGGCGCGTTGTGCCTCAGCTACTAAATAATTATTCTCTCGTTTCATTCGTATTATCTAATATACGAGGCACTCAAATTCTTTAAATAGCCAACATTAGGCATACAGTACAATTGTTATGATATGTACAAAATAAGACTAAGGCAATAATTATAAAGTAACTTATTTTTAGGATAGAAATTGTGAGGGAGTATCTCCCAATTGTATACTGCTTGATACAGTAATTGCACCTTTCCAAACACCTCAATAAAAAAGTTTATTTATTTAGGAGTAAGTAAATAAATACTTATCCCAGACAATATAAACTTAGAGGTCATCACAAAGTGTTTATTATAAATTATAATGTAATATGCTATGTGTCTGGAAATAAAACTTACTTACTTACTTACTATCTGTGCACGATTTCTATGAAACGCGGTATATCACAGAAGAAAAGACGACCGAGTTTCGCGAGTAATGTCGAACTTCTTCCCCGCCAACTGGCACCTCTGTTCCCTGATTTGAAAGCGGGATTTTTCTTTTGGTCGGCCTAAAACGTATCATTATACTCTATAGGCAATTCCACTGATGAACCCTTTCAAAGGCTGTCCCTCTCCGGTCCTCGTTTGGCGCGTCGTGACGTAGGTTAAACGATACTTCCTGCAGCCATTCCGATACACATCGTCACTGGAACCGTACGAGGTTATGCAAATACAAGGCGACGTCCGCTGAGATGAGAACACTTAGTTGAGAGGATTTATCACAGGCTGTACAGCGAATGGAGGCGAAAATGATGTAATTAAGAGAGTGATTTGTTAAGAAAACCACTTCGGAGATGACGAATATAAATACCTGGGACTGCTACAACGAGGATGATTAACATGTTAAAATATCTCATGCTAATTAAAAGTTTGTCCAACTCGAGACATGGCGCGCGATCAATTTGAAACATTTTTCCACGTGAAGGTCCATTGAACCGTCTATACTAGCTAGTAGGAAAGAATGCAGATGTTTTGTGGTGGTGGGGGTAGTAAATGGTGGTAAAATGAATATTTATTTTGCGTGAACGAGAAATTATCTTTGCTAGGTCACGGAGTTCCTCCGTGTGCTAGATCCACGCTGAACTAGCGTGAATAGAGTTGACAAAGTTGTTTTGTTGGAAAAATAATTTCGAGCTATTTGCTTTCTTTCGTTGGAACCACTATACTACTACTTTATATTCTTGGAACGGCGAGCGAGTGGAGAGGCGGGCTCAAGGAGATTTAGTCAACCATGGTCACATAATGAGATACATTTTGTATATTATATCATTGAATAAAATGTTATCTATGATTGATTTTGAACATTCTTTGGATTTTAGATTTGACTGTTGAAATGCCCAAACAACCTATATCGATCGTATCCTTGCTTCGAAAGTGCGGCCAAGAGTGATATGTAGAATTCAAACTCTTACTCACCTCTCTTACGTGTAAGAAATCGAAAGAGTTCATCGTTGTAGAAAATAGTAGGGAATTTTCCAGTTTTTCCATTTTCTTGTATCAAATACCTTATATAATTTCATTTGTCAATTTTCATAGATGTCACATAATATGCGACATGCAAGGTATTGGACGCCTGCTGACCGACTATTGCTATACGCGATAAAAAGTGAGCAAATGGTTTATACAGGGCTCGAGGAAATTGAGCTTTTTCATGAAGCCATTTTATCACTTAAAGATGAAAATATATTCCATACATCCGATACACGCTACTCTCCACGCAATGTTTAAATGTAGCTGTTTTATTATTGAGCCTGCTGAATATATCAATTTACGACAACCAAATATTTGATTGACTACAATATTAAAGTAGTCAATTTAATAAACTGTTAAATTTCTAAGTTATAAATTCATTGGTCACGATAGTAAGTTAACAAGGGGTTCCTTAAAGGCGACAAATAAGAATACATTAGTAACGTTTTATTTTGAGGTCTTGAGTGCTTACATAAAACATAAATATAACACTGTTAATGCATATATTTAATTTTTTATAGAAGAGTTGCATATTGTTCACGAGACAAAACACATCTATTTCAAGATGAATCAGAGAGTAAAAACTTTCCATACCATCTGTGGTGTTGAGATCGAGTGCATGGTTTAGATTACTTAGTTTTTATTACCGATTATATTTATATATGGTTCCCCTAAAACTCTATTAGGAGGTTTAGAATTGTGCAATGGAATGCGCTTATATAGGGCATTTTTGGTATAGTCAAACGAAGTTTCACAACCTTAAAGTAACGTGCGTACTCTTTTGTCACAAACATGATTCATTTTGCACTCTTAAAGCTGTCATTTGTGTCCTCACAATTCGTCATGTCCCTGCAAAAAAAAAAATTTGGGCTCCAGCTCGCTATTTATATACTTGGTGACAAAGACATTTATATGTATAAAATAGCTGCATCAACGTAATGATTTTCGTATGATCTATCTGAATTACTATATCACAATATTAACACAAAATTTGCTACTCTAAGTAGTGAAACTACAGTTAGCTTCTCCTAATCTGGAAACTATAATCTTACTGGCGAACAATGCTGACTCAAATTTGCTATGTAGTATATTGTCCTAGCTAGTGAGTAAATTTAACACAGAATGGTCTGCATTTCTCCAGCTAGAATAAATAAATAATATATCACGTTAATAGGGTGGCCATTATTGTCAGGTTAATGCAACGTAGCTATTTTAAGATGTATAGCAGAGCTGCTGCGTTAACATATATGACCTATATGCATATGTACGAAGACCTTGCTTATGGAATACGGAAGAGTGGGAATCGAACAATTTTTAAAGTTATATATTGAAATTATATCCTTTGTAATTCATAGACACAATCTAAGTAATAGTATTTTATTATAAAGATATTGTTTTTCGTCCTGATAGAAATTTGATTGTCCTTATAAATTATTTGTGTTTTGTGTGTGTGTTTTGTGTTTATAAAAATAATTATACCAGAACATTATTGCAATAAAAACAAAATTACTTATAGTTTGTTGTGTCTCAAGGGATAAGCTTAAGCAGTGTGTACCACAATAAAGTCGTTTCTATGCTTGGCTTACTTGCTCAGAGATATCCTTCTAAAAACATAATCCAATTTTATAAGTTATTGTTCGCCGTTAGATAAAAAATATGTTTTCTATTTTTTCTATCAAATTGTCGTTACTCGAAATCCGTAAGCTTAGACGAGCTTACAAGCTTAGAGGCCGTTATTATTGCTGACAGCGTTGCCGTGTTTGCTCTGGCTTGCATGCAGGGTTGCATTTCTCCGAGATGTTTGTCTAGGTCAAGCCCTGAGTGGCCGGGCCAGGTGGAACTTCCTCCAGCCGGGTCGCCTGGGATTCAGACTTGCAATTAAGGATAGTCGTATGCGTGTTAGGAACTCTCGAGGATATTCCGTTATTGACATTGTGATTCGAAGTAATAACGCTAATTTGCACGTCGCTGTGCAAGAATACGTAATCCAATTTATGCGTCAACACAGTTTCGAATCCAGTGGTAGGGCTAACCAGTAACCATTCGAGGCAGCAGAGGGACATGGAATGGACATTATTAGATTACGAGTTTAACCTATAGAAACTATAGCTCTGAATTGAAATTGCATTACTTGAAAGTAATTGATTTTACTGGTGCTTCAATATATTCTGAACGTTTAAGGACAAAAAGGAATTGTAAAACTCTTTTGAACATTAAACAACTTGTTTGGATTATTATTGTTTGTTGCTGTAGCTTATTCAATATTGATAGCTGAATCCAGCACCACGCGTAACAATATTTATGTTGTCAAATTCCCTATTACAAACTACTCTACTTGAAGTTGTGAATTACGTACGTCAAGGTATTGTGATTTGAAATCCCACTTTGTGCAAAAAAAATCATTGTGTGATACTTAATACAACTTTGCCAAATGTTTAAAACTAAATGTAAAGTTCACTGATTGTAATTTGATAATATAAATCGCATTTTTCGATTTTGCCTTTGTTGTATATACCATCACAAAAATGTTAGGTGTAGTGTTACTGATACTCATTGTAAATAACTTAAGTAAACAATTCTATTTGGGAATTCAAAATTGTATTAACCTACATTAATTAAACATTTCCAAAACGTTTTGTATAGACTAGGCCTACTTAAAGTCTGCTTACCCACTTAAATAGCTGAGAAACTTGACTATTATCAGCTGATGGCATGAGGCGGTTTTATAACATGGTTAGTGTAGTTTCTTTTGAAGCGGTGATTATTATTACTATTATATCATGCGATTAATGTACCGGGACTGTGGTGTAGATGCCGAAAAAATATCTGTGTTGATATCTATATAGGATTTTTGATAACATCTCCTTAGGTCGAGCAAAATGTTAAAATACTGAAAAATGTATGTACTTCACCTATTCTATATTACATCCCATCAGTATTCAACATTCTCATTCATTCAAGGCAATATAACATGATGACATTGCTTTTTAAACGTATTCGGCAAAGTTATAGCGCAATTCAATTGAATTAACATCCTTCTGTCCTAACTTTTGTCATTAAAAAATCTTCGAGGCAAGCTGAGAATATCAAATGTCTTTACTTTTTGTCTCAATTGAACTCTTTGTACATGGTTAGTGAAGATATTGATCATTTAAAAAATAATATATTCAATTAGGTTGGCGCAAATTCACAAAATAATAACAATAAAACAACGACAACTACAATACAAATAAATGAACAACTTGCGAGGTTAGTTTAGACCCGGCACCTCCACCAACTTGGGAATATTTTACTGACATATCTAATTATTAGCCCGTTGCATTTATATGCAGGCCTAATCAATCCTAGAAACACATCCCTAATGAGATAAAACAACGTTGAACATAACATAAAGTAAAATAAATATAATTATAAACCCTCGTGTGTTTGAAACAGAGCGGACAATAATTCAATGTAAAGTTTGAATTAATTTTTTCCTAGTAAAATTTAAGAGTATAAGAAGGTTGTTCTTTGATAGCAATAGGGAATATTCCACTTAATATTTAATATTTTATTTTAATTCTTATTCATGTCTTAATAGTCACTGCATTTTTTTTTATTTAAAAAAATGTTTTTTGTGTAATTTAAACAAGAAGTTAATTGGACCCCCAGTTTGCGCGCCAAAATCGAGCGTGCGCCATCTTATGTACGTATATTTGTACATATTTACATACAGACGGCGGTGCTCGCCCATCCGCTCCAATGACGTACATAAGCTTTGCGATCCGCTCAACACAAACAACTCCACAGGGATGTACATTTTCACCGTCTTTTGTTTTTCTTTTTCGTATGTGACAGGAGATTTCGCGAGATCATTGTGATAAAGAATAACGAGCATTTTGTCTTGAATTTTTGCATAGCCTAGGACTATCATGGTATTCTTTATCTACAATAGGCTTTAATTAGTCATCAAAGTAAGGTTTTTGTGCGGGATGTGTGTCAGAACATGAACGTGCAGGCCTAGGGTTGGCAAGTTAAGCCTAGGGCTTGTCAAGTGAGTAATTTTAGTATTCACATACCAATGCCTATATCCTACAGGAACGATTGGCCTAGACTGTTGTATTATAAATAATTTTCTACGTCTAGGCCTAGACCTAGGACTGTTTCAGTTTTGATTTTTGATTGCAATGTCAACTTTTCTCGTTTTCTGGCTAGGCGTTAAATGTAAAATGTCCGCCATCGGTTTACATTACTGTAGGCTACGCTAGGCGCTGCTTTGTTTAAAACACCGCCGTCTTGATGTATATCTCGATCCTACTATAATACTATTCCAACATCTTTGGTCTGGATGTATGTTTATCCAGACGGCGTTGGATCAACACAGTTCTGACGTCACAGTCGTTTTTGCCGCTTTAAAAAAGTGCTGCTTTTAAAACGGCTATAAATCACTGGATTATTGTTTCATGGATAAACAAAGTACATATTTGTAATCAGGACGAAATACTTCTTCTAAAAAATCTATTCGTAGGCCTACAGTATTTGGCGGAAGTGGAATATTCCCTATTGTAGACCGGTAAGAAATAAAACCGTTTTAAAGACATTATGAGATCTTCTAAACTCTAAACAAACATTAAACTGGATGTACTTTTATTTTGGGAATTAAAGTATTATATTTTGAACTATATTTTGTTTTCCGATTTTTCATCATTTCTGTATGTTACCTTACCTTGTGTACACAAACAATGGCTTATGTATAACGGTTTTAAATAATTATTAGAACAGAATTACAAAAAAGTTAACAATATTTAATACAATCCAGAAAATCAAACTCGACGGGGACCTGGACCCATGTCTGTTTACCGGGCTGTCGCCTTAACCAATATCCACCAAGCCGGTAACTGAATAACTTCAGTATTGTTGGTGCATAATAGATCTGAGTTAGTGGAACAGCCCTGCAAATAATCTGGTGCTTTTGAACTGACCACAAACATATAATAATAATTACCTCTATAAATAAATATATATAAATACATTCATATTTAGAGTCGACCCACTCAGTCACAATTGATTTTCAGTGGTGGAATTAAATTTAAAGCACACAAAGCCCAACTCTGTCGGCGCCGACACGATCGAAGAGTGAAGAAGTACCAACTAGAGAGTGGCATATTTAAGTACGTGTTTTGATGTAGGTATACGTTACAAATGTAAACCTACGGCTCTTTTATTTCGAGTGTTCTGTGGACAGAACGCTTGATAATCTTTTTTTTGTATTATTTTGTTCATGGTCAATAAACACTAAACAAAATACATGAATTTATGCATGTTGATTTCAAAAAGACCAAAATTGATAGGTTGATGAAATTTTGGTAGTTAAATTTGTAATTATTCACGCTTCAAAAAAGCAAACTTATTGGAGCTGAATTTGTTTCATAAGAAATACTTATATTAAAATATCTACATCAATGTGTGTGTCTTTAATACTACCGTGGTATGGGTTCAGTGTATGTGACATTTTAATAAACGAAGTGATTTTGTCACAAATAAAATTAATATATTATTCAAAATTGCCTCCAAAATATAGACATTTCATATTGTGGTTTAATGAATATACATTTTTCTCGTCATACTTTAATTGTTGGTTTAGGTTGATGATACCGTAACCCTGCAGTTTGTTACAGGATATTTACATTTTTATTTAAATTTTGAAAACATTTCAATACAAAACGATAAATACTTCATTCGGAAATAAAACTTGCCGCTGTGTCCCTGCTATAAATTTTGTGTTTATCCGCAAATATTTGTTTTCATATATACGCACTCGTTCGGTTAATATTTATTTTAAACGCCTGACGTTTATGCAATGTGGTTCATCAAGGATGGGTAGTCAATGTTTGAACAATATTCATGGTGTTGAAAGCGAAATAGGAACGTTGACATGGATGGAGTTGTTCATAGAACACCACATAAGACTACGATCAAATACGGACAAAATGACGGATAATTTATAAATAAATAATAAATAAATAAATTTTATTTAGAGTCTACCCACTCAGTTATATAACTGATTTTCAGTGGGGGACTTTAAATCAAAGCGACCAAGCCAACCCTGTAGGTCCCGACACAATCGACGAGTATGACGAAAACCAACCAGAGATTAATATTTGTAATAGGAAATATAGCAATCAGTGGTATGGACAGTGCGAACACCCGCGAATCAACGCCAGGATCAACAAGGCCAATTAAGAACAACTCTGAAATTTATTATGTGCTTCGTTGCTAGGACGGCTCCAAAGTCACCGTTTACAAACTCCTAAGACATGAACTGATGGACTTAATTCCAAATCAGAAGTTAAAAAACTTCTGAATTTAGCGGGAATCGAACCCTGGACATTCTGCATTGGAAGCAGATACTCTAACCACAAGACCAACGAGCCACACTACAAGACCAACGAGCTAAAAGCTTCTAATTTGTGTTATCTCATGACCAGCTTACAGTCGCAAAAATACTTTAAATGCTTGCCTAATATGCCACTATGTTTTGTGCGGAAGAATGTACACATTTAAGCTCACTATTACCTTGTAAACGAAAAGTATACAATTTGTTTTAATATTTTTTATTAGTGAATAGTAACATATAAATTGATAAACGTAAATTGAGTACTGTTATGTTTCTGTTTTTTTTTCTGTGTATAAGTTTTGCTTTTTTGTGTTAATTTACTGTTTGTTAAATTTGGTGGTCTGTCACAAAGTGCGTTTGGAACTGTGCTCTTTTTTTGCCAACCAACTTTTACATAATATTATAATTTGTATTTGGAAACAAATAAGTTATATTAAAATAACATCAAAGTGCATATAGGTGCAAGCACACAATATAGATGTACCAGATTCCAGTCGCACCAGTCGCAAAAATACTTTAAATGCTTGCCTAATATGCCACTATGTTTTGTGCGGAAGAATGTACACATTTAAGCTCACTATTACCTTGTTAACGCAAAGTATTCAATTTGTTTTAATATTTTTTATTAGTGAATAGTATCATATAAATTGATAAACAAAAATTGAGTACTGTTATGTTTCTGTTTTTTTCTGTGTATAAGTTTTGCTTTTTTGTGTTATATTAAGTGTTTGTTAAATTTGGTGGTCCGTCACAAAGTGCGTTTGGAACTGTGCTCTTTTTTTGCAAACCACCTTTTACATAATATTATAATTTGTATTTGGAAACAAATAAGTTATATTAAAATAACATCAAAGTGCATATAGGTGCAAGCACACAATATAGATGTACCAGATTTACTTACTAATTGTATTTGGTTAATCATTACTACTACTTGTAATCCAATCGTCCATCGTTCACATATTTTTCGTTGATATAAAAATCGCATACCTTTAGAAACCATACGCTGCCAGTCTTGCAATATAGTATCAAAATGATTGATTGTTATAGTAACTTCGCTTAAAAAGATGCTTAAACACCGTTTTATGTACACCTAACCTGCACACATAATCAAGTCACTGTATATTTGATACGATTGATTACCTACAAAGTGCTTATGACACAAGTACAGTGACGTGCTAAGACTCTGCTTCTGTGTATTGCATATATCTCCTATAGTTTGGCCTATCCAGTGCGGGTATTCAATGATAATTCCAGGAAGAGCTGGCTGTCGTTGTGTGCGTGTTATAGTGCGACAGCGTTGGGGAAGAGTGTTACAACTAACGATCGAGACAAACTATTTCGTGACATTGATGTTCTTGCATATGACTAGTTTCACCGATAGTTTGGTTGTACTGTGCACATATATGTTAATTGTTGTGTAAACTAATCAAGTGTAACTCGATTCTATAGTATTTTATTTGCAAATGAAGCATATTGCAATGTTCGTCAGCACTTGTTACATATTATTTGTTTGTGTATTTTTATTTGTAATCAATAATTCTGAATGGAACTTCATTTGATTGGTTATAATTAAAATACATCTTGATTTGTTTTCATTAGCTCTACCAACCAGTCAAAACCAATTAATCAATTTGAATATTGTACATCTGAACTTAATGACACGTATCAATAATTAAAAATTGTATCTGATTGCAGTTAGCAGAAGTACAAAATAGAATTTCAACACAACGGAATAGGCCTAATCCTGGATGGATACCAAAGAGAAACGTCAGTTTGCTAATAATTGATCGAGTTTTGTTCAAACATGGTATTGGTATCTCATTAATGTGTTTGGAGACATTTTTTTCAATTCCTTAAAACGTTTAAAATCCTAAGAAGGCTCTGAGCCGTGTATATCAGCAACATATTGTTCAATACTTGCACTCCACATAGGTTTAAGCACTCGTAATCGATGTGTGAACGAGTTTCTCTTATACAACGTCCAACAGGCATAACCAATGATATTTAACATCTATGGTACGCTAGATTCCCAGTCTCAAATACGTCAGCACAGGCGCGAGCGTACCAAATTGACCTATTCAAGATGGCGATTTGGCGCTTCAATTTATTATGTTTGACATTATGTTTATTGTTTTGATATGATTTTCGCTTGTGCAGCATGGGAATGCACAAACAGAAACAATAAGAAGCTATTGCATAAAGAAATTTAGTAATCATTTGGTGTTAATTGCTAATATGCTCACCTGTCAACCTGACAGCCATCTTGAAAAATATTTGGGCTACAAATCGCTACAACCTACTTTAACATACAAACTGACCAATTCAATATGGCTTGTAATTGACACGCCAGTGTACGGGGATCTAGCCTACTTTAGATGTAATATATCATTGGGCATAACCCAGTTGACTCGCGTCAGGCTGGCTGCAGGTGGTCAGTAGGTGGTAAGCCGAGCTCGGTCGTGCAAGTTAGGTCTGCTCCTAATTGTGTTACTGGAATGGAACTCTTGGCGTCGCGCGGAAGGTAGGGTATACTCGAGAGACGTGACTTTACCTTTCTCCTGTATGTACATATTGTATGTAATTTGCCGGTCATGGAGAGGGTACAGCCGGAATAGCAAGTGGCCAGATAACATAAATAGCAAAGCCAGCGACGTTTTCGTAGCTATTTACCCTACCTTGTAATCAAGTCCGATGATAGTAAAGTCATAGCCCGACGGGATTGAAATCTGGTCCAAGCTGTGTGTCTAAGGCCGCATTAGAGGTAATGGCTCAATGATTGCGGTCGTGGTGAGGCTTATACAGACACGGTAGAGCTCGACAAGGGGCCAGGCGAGTAGTTGCTATATTTCTGCTGACTAATGTCGAGACTTTGTATTAATTAACATTATCGCATCGTCTTGTATATCTAATCAATGTTATCAAAAGTATACCTTTGTCTTTGTGATGGTTAGTTTCTGGGTTATACGGGCAATACCTATGTTTTAAACTTATGAAAAGTTAAAAAGTTAATAAGGAACTCAGTTCTCGCTATAAAGTATCTCTAGAGAGATAGATACAATTGTAATTAGAGAGCATGTATCTATTCCTGCATCTAAGAAGTATCTTATACAAATTATACTTTTTATAATGGTCAAACAAGAATAATTAAAAATTTGTATACTTTTTTAAATTCTTTTTGATCAGGTAAAATTTTCAAAATGTACGCATTCGACTTTTAACTGCATCTGAAATTATGCCAATATTTCAAAATTATTTTCTCAAATTATTTTTAGATGTGTTATTACAAATCCTCCTATACTTGCTGATATGACACATGCGCAAATGTTCGAACACCGGTGACGGTGTGATGGATGGATGGATGGATGGATGGATGGATGGATGGATGGATGGATGGATGGATGGATGGATGGATGGATGGATGGATGGATGGATGGATGGATGGATGGATGGATGGATGGATGGATGGATGGATGGATGGATGGATGGATGGATGGATGGATGGATGGATGGATGGATGGGTGATGGTGGTGGCAACAGAATGACAGGAATGGTTTTCAGGCAAACTTGTCGTATATAAACATTCTTCGAGGTTGGGTATCACGGCGAGGCTAGTGAGGAGAATGTGCACGTGCCCAGGTTTCAGATGATTGCAGCTGATTGATCATTATGGAATTTAGCACAATTATTATATACACTCTCGGTTGCAATATTAGCCTAGGACAACTATTGCAAGAAAAACGTCAAGAAAATCGAAAAAATTCAAAACCCAAACCATGAGTTCCAATTTCCATAAGCAGTTTACCTTACGAGTTACAAAATAAACCTTTCAGTTAAATTTGATTTAATCATTGGGTTCCAATTTCAAAATTTGCCTAAAATCGTGGTAGTTTTGGATAAATTCACGAATTTCACGAAATCTAATGATACTATATAATAAAAATAACAAAGGTTTCAGTATTTTTCATTTTATATTTACAAATTAATTAAACAGTGTGCGAAATTTCACGTAAAGAAACAGAATGCGAGAGCTAAAACTCGCCTCCGTGCAAGCATCGTCAGTATTCTTTAATTGGCCTTGTCACTAAATTATCTACAAAATTATTATAGCCTTAAATAACGCCTTATTTTCCGTTGTATTTAATAATTACTATTCGCTTGGAATTTGATGAATTAAAGGAGGGGGGGGGGGAGACCAGGCTTAGATTAAACTGTCGACATTTTAAGGTTCACATTTAAAATACTGGAAGCCATATTTTATGTACCTTAAAACAAACACATTAAATATATTACGAAAAACAAATATTCCACCCTGGGCCATTTTTTGTATTGAAATCAGATAAACTATGTGTATGCATTTTGTTAACTTCTGACGAAGTAGAAAAAATGAATGTTTTTAAAGCCATGCAGAATTTGTAAATATTAATTTATCAACTCGCATTTTGATTTTTTTTAAATATTACAGAAAATTACAAAACTCGCAACGGTTCGTCATTTTGATGTGATCGTTCACCATTCTTCCATCTGAAATAACATGATTATAAAAGTTTAGGATTTCTCTTGTATATGTATTTTAATGAATATGAAGGTAAAGTACAATTGCAGTAGATATTATTCAAGTCCTCTACAATTTCAAGAAATAACAATTTTTTTAAAATTTAAGTACTACAAAATATAAACTAGAACCATCTACTATAAGATTTTACCTCGTCATAATTATGAGGAGTAACCTGGCATGTTATTTATTTTTCTGTGTTAATAACGTTTCTAAAATAAAACTATGGAATCTCCATGAATTTGACTGTTCACAACATTCCGTGAATCAAACTTATTGAAAGAAATTAATATTTCACTTTCAATATTGTAATACTTTCTCAATACTAGTTGATATGCTAACATCGGGCAACGTGAATGAAGTGTCGATCACTATATGGTCTTGTAAAAATTATTAAATTGATTCAAGAAAGCTTGCGAGACCACAGTAAATTCGACACTTGATTTGCTGATACTACAAAATAATCTGATGCACTTTGAGAAATATCTGGTGGCTTTACAGCAAAATGTTTAGTAAAAGTTAGAATATTTCCATGTTTTTTCTAACCCGGCGCCTCCACCAAAACGTAATTTCTTCATTTCTATCGCTGTTTCTGTTTAAAGATTGTTATGCACATTCCCAGGATACTTTATAAACACAAGTTGATATTTTGTGCGAGTAACAATTTCCAAAATGTTGATAAGGTGGCACTACACAAAATTGTGATGACGAAAAATGCATATGGTGGAATATCGTATATCATTTACCTATCGGACTACATTTATGTAACTAATTTACAAAATAGGACACGAAAATAAATAAATAATCAAATTAACAAAATTTTATCACGATTGTATAGACATTTTGTATAACGCAACATTAGGTTTTAACAATGTTACCTTGCAAAACTAGGCCTACTATTTTATAATCATTTGTAATAAATTTTAGTTATTGTTGAATGTAATCGAAACTTTTAAAAAATAAGTGGAACATCTAAGTAAATAATATATAATTACTGATATTCTATGTCTTAATACATCCGTGATGGGAAATGCAGAACTTTGTCTGTAAAGAATATATAATTATACTACTAATCTTATCCAATAAACTAAATCTAGAATGTAATTAACTCTCACATACATTTTATTATACTATTGACTAAATTGCGTGTATTGTAATGTAATTGAAGGTGTACTGAAACAACAAACGTTTGAAAGGATAACATGAATGATCTTCGGATTCATGGATTATATTCACTGGGCTAGAAGGGCATATTTTGCAAAATGTATAATTCGAGACACCAAGTATTTTCAATTCGTTGAATATTTTGTTCAACCACAGCAACTTTTATCATATCATATCATTACCTAACTGAACGTATCAGTCTGAACACGTTTAAGTGGACTCTTTTATGTGTAACATTCGTCGACAGCTGAAAGCTAATTGATACAAAAATCGGCAGCGCTTTGAAAATAAATATTTTTAAATTTCATTGAAAGCAAAATGTGCGATAACCTCATTATAAATGATTCCAAGTGATTCTAAAAAGAGTGTTACACGTGTTAATTTAAACCAATATCATTAGCAACTTTTAAGTGTATTCTACCTTTCTAATATACAACCTACCCAGGTGAAACTTGTAATTCTTCTGGTTATTTTAATATCAAAATAGATGTTAAATTCCCCCTTTATCTAAATATTCGTGTTTTGATGAATAAATGAAACTTATATCCGAGCAGATTTTCTAGGGGTTTCAAAATATACATTTCTTCTTATTTTTAAGTGACTATATGTAGGTGCAATGTGTAGGTAGGTTCAAGAGGAGTCCAAGACATCCTTGTGTAAAATCACAACAATCTATATTTTACTTATAAAAGTTTGTCAGGATTGCTGTTGGTGGCCATAATTTCGCGCACTTAACCTAAATATACTTAGTACTGTGACATTTCACTTACCCTCCTTGCCTCGGCTAGCTCAACGTCGGCTCGGAGAGTACAAGATGTTGAATGAACTTGAATTGTTAAAAGAAATAAAGTGATTGTTGTACTAAGGTTAATTAAAATTAGGTGAATGTTGCAGAGCTGGGAACTAGGTGATTAAAAAGATAAAGATTACTTACAAAATAGTGAGATTATATTGAAATTAAACAAACAAACAAAAATGACAATTAAAATACAGAAATACAATAAATGAATATGACAGATACCAGTTAAATATAATCCCTATATGGCCATATAAGAAATTTAAATAACGATACCTGTTTAGAAGTTCTTGAAGTTGAAGTATTGGAGGGGGGGGGTGATGTTGTGGGGAGTGAAGTAGATGATCCGTTAGGGGTTGACGACTTCCTCTCGTTCAGATTAGCTGCTCGGCACTTATTACTGGACTTTGGTGTCAGTGGAGGGCAAACTGTTCGTGGAAGGTTGTTACTGTTCAATGGATATAGTTGCAGATAGTCGACGATTGTGAATTGTTGAATCGAGAAATGAATTGACGTCGTTATATAATTGTGATGTGATGTTCGATGAAGCCGGAAAACATTTTAATTGCCCTGCATATTAATAAATTTCGCACTCTCTCTTTTATCTTAAAAACACGCCACTCACTTCAATATAGGTTACTTTTAAACTTTTAAACATTACTGCCACAGAACACCGTCATGTCCATAGTACACAACACAACCGTTCGACCACTCTTCCAGAAGTCCATATCACTACCCCAGAAGAAGTAGTGACCATGTCACGACTACCACTTAACCAGAAGTAGAGTGACCAACGTTCGTCCGAAGACTTTACTCCTTCTTCCAAGACTGAGCATAACAGCCAATCAGAGTATTGATTTAAAATTACGTCATACACAAAATTAACCAATTAGCATCTTATAGGGGTGTTTTAGGAACGCCCAAATTTGGCCTTGAGCTCCCCTCGCAAGCTGACTTCAAATTGTTATCTGTATCTGTTTTTATTGAAATTTATAGGCAATTTGAGGAAAATATAGAATAAACATTTTAACATTTTAAAAGCTCGCCGTGGAAGAAGGATCGACACTTGATATTTTTTATATCTTAAAAATAGACAAAGTCCAGATCAAGCCTGCACGTTATGAAAGGAACTAAATAAAAAAACACCCTTAAGACGGTGTGAGAACTGAAACTTGGCTTGGAAGACATCAGTCCTTCCAGACCTAGCCTGCCCTTTGGCGACCTTTAGGTTTTGAGTTTACTTGAAAACTGAGATAAATCTGTCCAAGCCTCGCCTGCAGTTCTGTACTATGTAACTAAAATTACTTAAAATTCTAAAGTGCAAGATTGAGAGTAACCTATAAAATAGACCTGTGTCTGAAGGACACTTAAAAATACACATTAATAATAAGAGGGTAGGACCATATCGTCTCAGTACGATTCCTCTACCACACGCTTTAAAATGTACCAGTTTACAAATATTTTAACACTACAAACACAGGTACGTTGAATTAAACCTGACGTGTTATGTTATGTTATGTTGTCGTCATTTTCCTTCCACTTATCTATAATGAGAAAACACTCGCCTGTCAAGTCAAATATTGTGCCATGCATTATGTATTCTTCATATATTAAGAAACAACATTTAGCTTCGGAGCTGCTAAATCCACCATGTTGGCTCTGGAAAACTGTTCTACCGTCTGCTTTAGTTCGATTGAGTGAATCCCACTTATGGAATATAAAAACTTGAACCGAGTGTGCCCTTAAGTTGCATGTAAACCGTACGTTGCTCGTACTTTCCGTAAGTACACTCAGTACATTTAGTGAGTGGTTTTTAAAATATGAATTCAAGTACATTCGTCGTTATATTCAAAACATGGTATTCACTTCAATTTTTTCCCCCGGATGAATAAAGCTAGAATTTTCGTCATTCGGCTTCGGTTATTCTCTGTATTTCTCGATAGTATTATTGATGAGAAACATGTGGAATTGTAGGTGAAAATGAGTTTTGTTTTATTCAAACCAGAAAATACTCTGTATTAATGTGTATTTAAATTATTTTAGAACCTCGGGCTTAAGTGGTTTGCGTTTTTAATAACCATTTATAAAGTTTTAAAAGATTACGTCTTGATTAAGTACATACATGTTTAACATCTATTTTTTATAACCGATGCAATCACTTCCATTTTTTTATTCTTGTTTGTTAAAAGCCAGATTATAAAACATAATAACATTTAAATTTTCACTTCCTAAGTTTTATGTTACGTACCCGAGAGAAAGGTCATCACCATTTATAATTTTCGTAACAAAACTCTGTCATCCTATTGTTTTACAAAGGTAGACATTTACTAGTAAATTTTAATAATTTCAACTCTTTTGCATGTAATAATAGCATATTAAATCCACTTAAAGAAAATGGCATAGCCCCTAAGTATTTTGCACGGTCATGTATTATGGAATATGTAACAATTTTTTTAAATCGAACGAGGATCCAAAATGCCTCGTTTTCCCAAAGGCATAATATCTTAAGGTTCTAAATTTGTACATACATTATGAGCAAACTCTTTCACTTAAACCTGCTTTTCCTAGAGTACTCAAAACTTACCTCGATTGTATAAAACCATTGCCTATTAGGTTTCCTGCACGTTCCTGTTCACGTCTCGTGAAGTTTCACTCATACGTATAAATACTGGCGCACACTTACTTTGATTACACAATTAATACAGCTCCTTCACACAAAATTACTAAATTATAAAGCATCTCGTGCAATGTTATTACTCGCGCCCAGATATTTCTTTAGCCAAGTATTTGTCGTTTAAAGTATTGTTATTATAAAATAGGCCTTGAACAAATTAACATCATGTCTCGTGGCACATTCAAGTTTTTAATTAATTAATACACGATTCATAGCTAGAGTGTGTTGTTGACAGGGAGTCAACTTTGTTTCAATCACCTTAGGCAAGTAAAGAGAACGAGCATTTACTCAAACTCCACTCTTCAGAACCACGGAATCAACATTAGACTCATCATCATCGCACGAGCCCAAAGGATATTTCCCTTTGCTCTTTTTACATTCGACGAAAAGTGAACTGTATATCACTTTGATTAAATGAGTTTCAATTAGGAGATTTTCATTAAGGTTGGATTGGATACAAAAGTTGATATTTAGATATGTGTCGTAAACACCAGTTCTGAAGAGTTTGCTGCAAATTCAATTCAAGGGATATGTGGATAAAACTGGTGAATCGTTTGCAATAAAAGGTAATGTGAATACCATTAGCACATAGCAAACTGTTATGAAATCGAGTGCGAATCAGTTTAAATCCGTACCTCCTCGGCAAAAGCTTCAATCTGTGAATGCGAATGACAGCTAATTTCTATTGAAATCTAACTGATGCTCAAAGGCAGTGAGTTCACTTTGAAGAGAATGATATATCACCGGTAATGTGGCATCGTGTTATAAATATGTATAATCATGTGGAATATTCAGAGCTACGCGTATGCTAATGCAATATTCGAACAAACAAGCAATCCGCCCATATACATTCGCATTACAAATTCACGAGCCAAACAATTATGCTTGGAAACGGGACGATTGTTTGCCAAAACAACAAATGCATTTTTTTAAAGGATCCATTAATTTTTTTTAACATTTTTTCATCGTTAAACTAACTTTTTAAACAATCAGTCGCTGGCTTTCATATACAACATATTTTATGCAGTATAAAGACTGATTACATTTACTATGGTTGAACATTTAGAAAGCTCTTAACCTAAAGTTAATCAGTAAAATAATATCAGTAAACAATAATAATATAGGCTACCGGTTAAACTCATCTAAAAAAATGGCAGACTTGGTTTGATTCAAAGTGGTACGTTAGTGAAGTATTATAATGAAAGTCATAGGGAAAATAAACTTAATTTCTTAGAAAAACACAATAATATGTGAATTAAAAGTTAACCGTAAAATTTTTATTTTTTCTTTTTCTTTTTTTTTCTCTTTCTCTTTTCCTTTTTTTTTCCTTTTTTACCTTTTCTTTTCATTCCCCACCCTTTTTTTATATTTGATTATTTAATTAAATACATTTTATATTATTTTCATTCGTTAATAAAATTGTCGTGTTTAAATGCATTGTTGTTGTAATGCTAATTATTTCAAATATGTACTTAAATGTAGTTTATTGGAGTATCTGCATCTATGTTATTAGATTTATTTAGTTGTTCTCCTTTATAAATCAGTTTTCATAACTGAATAGGATAGACGTTAAATAAATAATAAATAAATAACTTTATTTTAACAAACTCTCCGGGACATTCCTTGTTATTTGATGTTCCCAAATCAAATTTATGATTACATATGACAATCTTATGACATTTATTGTTGGATGTCAAATGTACTTCACTGGACTATCCCTGTTATATGATGTTCTCAATTTAAAATCTTTTTTTTTATGATTAAGTTGACAATCTACCGAATTGTGAGTTGTCAAAAATGTATTTCAACATTACCCAGCAATTTTTCTTCTTGTAGCCAAAAAAAGTAAGAAAGACTGTGAGAATCTTAAAACTAGAGAGACTACCTCAGTCTTTACATATTATACACATTATATTAGACCATGCTCTTACCAACTGAGCTATGCGGCCACTTAATTTAAAACTGTCTAATTCTTGGTCTGTTTTGTACATTGTTAGTAACGTGTGTGTAGATCTGATTGCACTGCCTATTAGACTACATACAAAATTAACTGGAGAATACGAACCATCTCTGTAACCCAGAGTTGAAATATATGATGTTTAACCTTGGCTTTATAGCAGGCGACTATGACGCTGTTATGTTTGCCACGGTCCCGGGTTCGATTCCCGGTGTAGTTATTTTTTTTAAATTTCTGTCGAAAGTACTAATATATATCGCTTTCCAGAAACATTTCAAGGCGAAAATAACGAATCGCGTATTGTTAGTGATTTGATTAGTATAGAAGCGTGCGTGCGTGTGTGCGTGCGTGCGTGCGTGCGTGCGTCGTCCAACTTCGTTGATCAAACACTTCTGGAGGTGAGTTTTTTTAACCCGAGCCCTTACGGAGAAAGTTCTGAGTTAAAAAACAAGAGCGGACATACTAACCCATTTAAAAATATAAATTTGATAACCTGATTGTGGATGATAAAATTGTTCGTCCATCTGTCAAGTATTATTTTAACAAAGAATGTTTGACCTCGAATAGAAAACTTTTTATTTGCGGACGTTTTTTTGTGTTTTTGTAGCCAACTCGTTTAAAAGTTACCCTCACAAAAACACCCGTGTTAAAAGAACGGCGAAGTCTTCGTAAAAGAAAATTCTTCGCAGTAGGGAAGAAATGATATCAATAATTTGGCCGACTTAACATAATGCTGAAACCTTTTAACCTCTCAATCGGGAAGTAGGCTCAGTTTGCGAGTAGGCCAATATAAAACGCCATTTTTCTAAATAGATCGGAAAATCAATTTCAAATTTCTAAAGCTCATGGTTTAATTATTGACAAAAGGTTTTAAAGTTTCGAATTTTCTCTTTTTTCAGTTTTTTTAAATAATAATAATATAAAAATTAATAAAAATATTGCCTTAATTTATAACAGAATACAAACATGTCACTAGTTTAGATATTCGTCATTAATAAATAAATACATTGTTTAGTCAATTTATTCTCGTGGGGATAACGTGAATTAAAGTCTCTTGAGGGCGGAGTGAACAGCTATGCAACCAGCTTAATGTATAGCAATGTCTTCCACACTATGAAGTATAATTTGCATAATTTATTGTTATGCTTATTTTTACATATTATACACTCGATTTTTTTTATGTCACACAAAATCGGTCCAAGACGTTGCATTTAACTGTTCCAGTTTCAATTCGCCATCATGAATATTTAATGGAACTCTGCACGTAAAATATCTCATCGGTTTCTTTATATATTAAATAATTAGGTTCACAGAAATTGCAACGTACGTTATTATTTTGTAAGACAGTATATCTTTCATTTAGTTCCAAATGTTATATTATCCAATTTCATTATGTATAGTAAAACCTAACATTGTGTTTCGTTTAGCATAATGTTTTTCATTAATTCCACATTGAATTATAATATATAAACATTACATCTGGCGAAAAGTATATTTAGCTGGTGATGAACTGGGTTAGAAAAAATATAAGAGCATACGTATCAATTTATTCCGAAAAATAAAGTCGTAGGGAGCAATTTATAGTAAGGTATGTAAATAAAGGCCGAATTCTTATTCTATTCCGATCTTGTGCTTGATATGTTGTTTCTCTCGACCTGAGGTCTTTTTTTCACCACAATTGTTGAAATAAATCTATTAATAATTGACCTGGCAGTGTAAACCATTATCAAGGGTTATAAATATTGCTAGGTAAGCATACTATGCTGTCCACAATAAAAACAACCAATCGGAAGTAAAATAATGAAAAGCAAAAAATTAAAATCTGCCTTAGGCTTGACTTAAAAACTTATAAAATACAGTCCATAAGGGCTTGCCACGATGTAATATTTCCGCCGAAGGCACGTGTAGGAATAATGGGATTTTAAGCAATCGTAGTGATTTTAGTTAAAATTTTTATTTCTTAGGCAGAGCTAGGGGTGGTCGAAGATTTTATAGAAGCTGCGACCAATCATCTACAAGCACGTGTCTTAAGTGCGACCAATCATCTACAAGCACGTGTCCAAGTCCCGGTTAGCGCCGTGCTCAAAATATTAAAACCCGCGATGTGTACAATGCGAACAACAAATAGTCTTATCAACTCGACTGGTTACTGTATTGTTGCGCACTTGGGAACTGAACATGTCAGACCGTGAGATGGTGGTTGTGTTTGACGGGCGAGTCGGTTAAGATAGTAAATTACGAATAGAGGACGAAATATATTTAAATCTAAACTTTTACAATCACTTCTCTGGAAAACTTTACAACCAATTCCATTTATGAAGTAAAGACAATTTGACATTTTAGGGCAGTGTTGAGTGGGGCTTTAGAATACCTGTTTTGATTGATTGATTGGATGTTGTTTAACGTCTCATATTAATGCATTAAGGCTATTCGAGACGATGAGTGGGGATAGATGAGGATGAAGTATGAACAGAAGGGAGGAGGGAAAACCCGGTACCGGCACGTAGCCTACTCCTTTCGAAAAGTACCAAGGGGACCAACTGTTTAACGTCCCATCCGAAAGGACGGTGTAACTTAGACAGTCACATAGGTTCCTCCACTAACCCGGACTGCCAAGCAGACGTCGAGAAGAACGAAGCCGTTACACTAGCTCTCGAACCCTCCATCTGCTCTAACCAGCGGTATAGGTAGTTTCAGGGCAAAGCGGTCACCCACTCTACTTCTGACCACGCCCCAAGGCTGCTTAACTTCGGTGTTCAAGTGGGATCCGGCTAAACGACCTCGGCTAAACCACTGGCTAAATATTCCCTGTTTCAGTGGATATTTTTGTATCTCCCTTCATAAGTCGGCTATTGGTAATAATTCTGTTTGTTTTGAACTAACAATTACCGTCAATGCATGAACACAATCATAATAATGCTAATTTTGTACACTTAGTTTCCAGCTGCAGTGCGGAATATTATTTGCATCGTCAGTGATACATTGATGTATTGTGATTGAACATAAATTCTTACAAACTTCTCGTGTTTCGGGGCAACTCTCTATTGTGTATAGCCACCCCTTTGAAACGTGTCCATCTTTGGGGTATTCCTTGGATAAAAAACCTTTTCCAACATAATCTGTAACGACAACACAGAAGTTAAATAGTTACCGTCTCGGTGGTCTAGTTGGCTAAGGCGTCCATCCGGAAAGTGGGAGACTCGGGTTCGAACCCCGATCGGTGGATTGGGTTTTTGACAATTTCTGGTTGTAATTCAAATTTTTAAGCACAAGTTCCGTTTACCAGGGCGTTTTTGCTTGAACCACTAAGTACGGGTAATAGCTTTGTTTATTTTGTAACAGGTTGTACAATTATGATTAAACACTGTGATCAACGCACAATGAAGTCACGTTGATACTTATTGCGCTGTGTTATTGCTTGAAAGATTTATGTGCCACTTTGTGGAGGAGCAGGCCTATAAGTTTAAATTTTCTGAATGGTTTTGATTTGCTATTGCTTATGCATACCACTGATGCATATTTCCAGTCAAATCGTATTGTTGGTTCGTCACTCTCGACGATCGGCGCATGGTTCCGTTTGTACGTCAGACTAGTGGAGATAAAAATAAGTTTTAAATTATTTGTATTGTATTTGAGAGAAATTTAGAATTGGTTAATATTATTTTGACATAATAATTTGAATTAATAGTGATTTTTAGGTCATTCATATATTTATAACACAACACACTCTGAATTGAAAGATATATAAAATTAATTTTGTACCAAAAAATGGTTGCAGTTGACAATGATTTTAATAATAACTGAAATGTATTTGTAAACCCCTGTGTAATTTCTGATTTGCATTGCACATTTGTAATTAGTCAATTAACAAACGATAACAATTAAAATTGTATGCATTCTGCAAATTCTACTAATGGACTGTTAAAACTAGAAACCAACGATCATTTGCAGTGATAATGGATCTCTGAATAGTGCATGGCAATGTCAACAAACAATATTCACACAGGTCGTTAAGTACTTGCTAAATGCAAACGGATCAACCAATGTGCATACGTTTTGTTTTTGCTTAAAGAGAGTTATTGTTGTCGAATAACCATATTGCAAAAGTTGATTCTAAACGACTTTAAATGGAATAACATAATGTTAAAATCATGCTTGAATGCGCAATCATATTTTCAATAAAACCTATATTACTTTCGTAACTAAACTAAACAATACGATAATAATTGGGGTGTTATCAATTTTTTAGGTAAATAAATATGATATTTTTTAGTAATTAAATGCAAACTGCATACTGTACTTAAATACAATAATGATATAATAATAATTTCATAGCTGCCTCATGATCTAGAAGAAAAACTTCATATTACAAAAAAATATGGTAAACAAGATTATGATAACTAAGTTAACAATTCCATTAAAGTTTAGAAAACGTCATTAAACGTTTAAAAAACTTATATCAAACACTTACTCTATAGGACAGTTTGCTTAATCGTCATTGTGAAAATAGATAAGACACCTACATCCTTGTTCTGAGAATGAGGTTTCCAATAGACTTGTGTTGGCGCATTATGCTCCTGGATAATATACTGAATGACACCAATCTTAAAACATAGAAACTAAAATGTATAAAATGCTTCACACACAGGTTCCCTTGACATAATGTAAACATAGCATCATCGTAGAAACGTATTATACGATAGTATTCTCAGTTGTCGTAAGATATTACTAAAGGTTTGCCTGCATTATATATCATAATGGAATTAATCCTTGAAGACACCTTAAAAAGCAAGCTTGTAAGAACAAAGTCAAGGAACGAGGCCTGGAAACTATTAATTATGTTTCTCCATTACGCGTGAGTGCAAGGGAGGTACAAAGAGGCCCTTAAAATTACACTCAACAAGGTATAAAGCATGGATGTAAACAAGATGGCTACCATCATCCAGCGATGGTAGAACATGTTGACTCGGTGTGTCATCGCCTAAAAACAACATGTTGTCAACTGTAGGAGTGAGGAAAGTGAACAGCAAAGATGGGTATTCCAGGAAAGTTTGAACTAAAGCACTTTTAAGGATACACTGTGGAAATGGTATCCGTTTGTGTAATATCGTATTCGTAAGTATTTGGCAAATTTAAAGAGAGATGTAACCAAAATCGACCCATTTTGAAACATTTATTTTCGAGTAACATAAGCTAGGTTAATATTAAATGGATTATGGTCGTTACAAAGGAAAATTTTAAATAGGAAAATATGACGATATTGTAGCATCACCGGTAAGGTAGTACTATTATTTAAAAAAAAAAACGCTTATGAACGAAGCGATGTTATTCACCATAAAAAAGGAACAAATAAGTCAATGATGATGGATGGTAGGTATATAATAAAAATACAATGGGCTCACATTGTTGGGTGAAATGAGGGCGGGATACAACGTACAACGCGGAAGGTAGCTATAACATATGGAAATTGTGCGAAGAAATGGTGGAATTGAATATCGAAGGAGGCGTCTGTAACAATATGAAATGTGGACAGTAAAGTGAGAGAAGGCAAGTTTGAAGAACATCTACGTGTGGTGGTAGTTAGTTGTCCTTCTCTACGTGATATCTAAGTTGAGGTGTTTGAATGAAAGAAGAGGATAAAGTATATCTCAAAAACTGTTCGTTAAGCGGCATTCAAACCATGCACCTATCCGGATTCGAAATGAGCAGGTTCGGTTTAAACCGCTTTGCATACGGTTGAGAAGATGGAGAAAACTGATAACAAAGGCTAGTGTGAAATTGGAACAGTACAATGGAAACCAAGCCTCGTACATTTACCGGAATATTTAACGCTTAGTGGTTTGTAAAGACGTGCGTAGAATATCGTGCGTGTGTCGATAGATTGGAGGGTACGTTCGCTCGACGAGACGCGGCCAAGGATTGTGTGGTTGTGTGTGGTAACAAAACACAACTGGATATATATTTCTTATTTTATTTTTTATTCAATTAATTTTCATAAAACAAAACACATCATCATTAATTCATTCGGGCTTATCTGTGGCATAAACAACATCAATTAAACAAAAAAAAACATATTGGAAATATTATAAAGACTCATTATCATCATTATACTACTGTGTTAATCAGTTTTTTAACTGAATAAAATAGACGTTAAATAAAATTTAAAAAAGAACACATGGACCAAGTCAGAGCAGATGAACCATTTACCTAAAAATAAAATTCTCTTTAAATCTACCAATGCTTTTTCAATTACATACAATAGCAGAAACTTATCTAAAAATGATTCAATTGAACTTACTAAAACTAAAAATGTTATAAATAGTATATTGTTACTTTGTTCCATTTAAATTGAAATACTTAATTTATCACATGGTATACATATAGTTCCTTTATATAAATACTGAAAATGGTAAATGGATGATAAATTGTAAATTGTTCATCATTTTTCTTTTCGAAAACAATCTGATCGATTTGTTGCTCAATTTGATCGTTGGAAATTGCAAAGAAAGGCGTTCACTATCAATCTAAGCATCCCATTATGGTTTTCGTTTAGTAGATGGAATATAATTTAATAATAGGTCTTTCCCTACTGCTGTTTATCAGTGATTTAAATTTTTAAGCGACCAATTTGACTTGACACTTAATTTTTACTACTCATACTGAATCTTAATAAGTGACTTAAGGATTAAAAATACAAACTGGTTTTGATGCCGAATATTGTTACATAACATTGCTTCCATTTGTTTACGTAAATGTTGATATCATTCAATGAAATCTGGCGTTAATGACTATAATTCATATCATATTCCCCACTTTAGTAACAACTAATTAATCTGATTCTAACATTAATGTAGGTTGATTTGTAATAATATACGTTTCAAAAACATTTCGGGTTTCGGGTTTGTCATTGAATTCAATCACATTAGCACATTATAATCAATTCAATTCCACGTTCAACTCAAGTATCCACAGTTGGCAAGCTTAAATATAACTTGGTCAGTGATCATTTCTAAATGTGCAATTGTCGAAGAACACTTCTGAATAACACTGTTTATGTTTAATTGTTAAAAGGGCATTATTAAAATTAGCTTGGGATGCCATCCAGGGGATTATTAGAAAAATGGTATGCATATGAGCGAAAAAACTTTATCTCTTCATTCCAATTCAAATTACTTGTTTAATTAAAATAAAAATAAAACATTTAATATTCAATATATAATGGTCACATAAAAAGGAGCAAGCAGAGCAGCACATGTCAAAAACAGATTCTCAAAATTCAATAATATTATACAGTATTGCGTTTTACTAACACGTTTTAGATTAGATATATTTTTGTATAAAGCGTACGTTTGCAAAATACATGAAAAATTAAACATTTTTTAGGTAATATTTGAGGTATTGAGAAGCAATATTACTTTAAAATCTAGCAAAAATGATGAAATAAAATTATTAGTAATAATAAAATTATACGCTTGTCTGGCTGTATTAATTTAAGAAAATGCGGAAGACTGCATAATGCCTTTAAAGTGGCATCGGAACTGCAATAAGGTAGGCTACTTCAAAATAAAAAAATCTTTCAATATGTAATCTGAAATATTTTATGTTACAGTAGAGTAGGAGCAGAGTCGATAAAGTGGCGAAACTTCTTTATCGACTCTGGGTAGAAGATACGTGAGACGAGATCTAGTTGGACTGAGATGTATCAATTACGATTTAATTATGCTACTAAGTAGCTGTTGAAGCTAATTCTTCACACCAAGCGTTACTTGTGCAACGGGATGATTATAAATCACTCTAATAAATAAATGAAAAATTTATTTAGAGTCTACCACTCAGTTATATACTGATTTTCAGGGGACAGTAATTCCAAGCACAACTACCTGTAGCCCGACGCATCGACATGAGCGATACCACAAGATCGATTTTATAGGAATTATGCAATCATGGTATGACAGTGCGCTCTCCTTAGATAGATTGACATGGAGTAAGACACGAAACAAAAATATTTTCTTCGAAATTATTCTCACAGATTTATTTTTTGCACACAATTTAAAAAAAATCATCTTATGGCCACTTATATGCACGCTGTTGTTTTTCCCCTATGCTCTAATGACTAACAAATTATTATAGCGCTAGTATTACCTAGAGATCTATAACGAAGCTGGCTCCATTGTCACACTTTGCATTGTTGTATAATTTAACTAGTTCGTCCCCTATAATAGGCATAGCCAGACACCTACCACATAACATTAATCATAACACTATGCGGGACGAGTCATTCTGCTGAAACATTGTCTGTTGAAGACATTTCAAACAATTGGAATGTCACATTTACATGTTATCAGCAACATACATGCAACTGTGAGCTTTTTCACGGCAAAGTTATAAGGCCAAACACGCAATTATTTCGCTCTAAACTACCTAGTTATTTTAATGTTTTGTGCAATCTAGGAATAAAATAGCTCAGTGGTCATATATTGGGTTTCAACCAATCAAGATATACAGAGTAAACTTAACATGTTTAAGAGAATCAGAGAGGTCTTGGCCCCATAGCAAGTTTAACGGATTGAAACAGACATCCGGTGCGAGTTTTCTGAGAACTGTTAACAAAATCAGCTAGATCCATTGCGATATAAACCTACAATAAATAAAAATGTGATTTTTTTAAAAATATCGATAGCATTTGTTTAGATTTTTCATATGTAAAAAAATACTACAAAAAAAACTACTAATAAAAAATATACTAGGGAAACGACATAGTCGTTGTTAAACGAGTGAGTGAGCCATGTGTTGAGTACCCGGTAACATTCCCCATACTGGGCTTGATCCAGCCTTAGGTATAGAGGAGGAAAGGGGATTCCCGGGTACTCAACACTTGTCTTACTCACTCGTTTAACAATGACTTTGGTGTTTCCCTAGTATTATTGAAATGTGTTGCATCTTTTATCTCTAGAGGAACAGTATTTCAAAGAGTAACGGCACGGCGGTGAAAATTTCATTGACATTTATGTTCTAAAGAAGGGTAGGTGTACAGATAAAAAAAAAATAGCCATAATATTATGTAAAAAAAAAAGGCCACAGCCTGAAAATCTCCAAGTCCGATGTTTTTATGCTCTCGACCATCGGTATGTTAAGCTGTTTATTGTTTGTGTCTGCATCTATGTAATTAGATTTATTTAGTTGTCCTCGTTTGTAAATCAGTTTTTTAAGTAAATAGGATAGACGTTAAATAAATAAATAAATAAAATAAAAAAGCAGAAAGACTCAGTTTGTTACTAAAAGAAATAAAATTATGTCGATTGGAGTGCCTCCATAGTGACTTATTTAATGTTCATACATTTTATGTATCGCATTCGTTAACGTAAACCTTGAAACTAATTTATTCACGTATGTTTCTTTTTGTTTTTTTTATCATCAGAGTATATTTAAATAAACGTCTGAAAAATTTGCATGAAATATATCTCATATACTTCATAGTTCCATCTCTGAGTAGTTAAGGCTATTCCAGAGCACTCTTACCGATATTTTGAAAGTCAACGGAAAATGGCTAAAAGTTGGTTGGATGAAAGATAAACTTGAATAAAAAAGGAAAAAAATAACTTTTTTTTGGACGGGAAAAAAGCTCTATTTTGGCCATTATATCCAAGTTTTGGGTCATTACGGAAATGAATGTTTTGGATGCAATATTTAATTTTTAGCTATGATTTTTTTTTATTGCTTCAACACACCTTTGTCTTTGGACTGAGTATAAGGGAAAATAATTTTCTGAAATAATGTTCGATGTACGGTTTTTTTGTCACATGGTACAAAAAAGAGTTTTGAACCGGAACACGAAAAAAATCGTTCATCAAAAGTTATTTCATAAAATTAGTTTCCCTTGTACTCAGTCCAGAGACAAAGGTGTGTTGAAGCAATAAAAAAAATCATAGCTAAAAATTAAATATTGCATCCTAAACATTCATTTCCGTAATGACCTAAAATTTGCATATAATTGCCAAAATAGAGCTTTTGTCCCGTCCAAAAAAAAAAGTTATTTTTTTCCCTTTTTTATTCAAGTTCATCTTTCATCCAACCAACTTTAAGCCATTTTCCGTTGACTTTCAAAATATCGGTAAGAGTGCTCTGGAATAGCCTTAATAATCAACGTTGGAGTGTATCGGTTTGTATGCAGACCACTTGATTTACTCCGACTTCCCTTCTTTCTGTCATCCCTGAAGTAGGTCTCTAGTTTTTATCTCCTAGTTGAACGTGTCTCAGTTATTCTAATGTCATGATCTGTCGCGAGTCGCGCTGACCTGACCTCGGCGTGCGCTTGTCAGTGCGCCGCGACGGAAGGTGTGCGTCGCGACGCTCGCCGTCTCCGAGGCAGTAGGGACGCTGCTCTCTCCGTGTTCGCACGCTCTCCGGAGCACTCGCTCGCCACCACACGTCAAATACGTAAGCGAGAAATACGATCAGCATTTTGCCGGGATATTTCTTTGAAATTGTTGGATAATTTCAAACATTTCCGATAAAATCAACATTTTGTTTATCCAAAAAAAAAATTTTTTTTACAACTGAAAAGTTTTAATTATTTATGCAGAAATATAAGATGACATAAAAATAACGTTTCAAATTGTGTTTTTAATTACAACATGTGGTTTTAAATACATATTACAGACTTCATAAATATCGAACATAATTGAGTTTTAATTGTTATTCTTATGTAAATTTAAAAGTAATTGAAGGATGTAAACGAACAAAAAGAGACGATTCCAGTGCACTTTGAGTGAAAGATAGAACGTACGGTCTCATCATGACGTCGCAGATTAGGCTCGTGGCTCTGTATGAAAGGTCGATCACCTGAAGTCGTCTTGTCACCGTCTTCGCCTGCGGACCGAACCTACCAGCAGTGGCTCGAAGGTAGGAGGGTTTTAATACATCTCGTTTCTTGTATGTTTCGCTCTCTCTCTCTCTCTGTTGTTACCGCTTTTAATTTAGAAATGTGTACATTGTGTTTCTGATGAAGTGTGTTTTTATGTACTCGCCATCGTTGAGAACAAATAACCCTTTTTACCTTGATTGAGAACCTCGCGTTGGGAGTGTATTTTGTGTTTCAGTACACGTTGTTCGGCTGCATTTCACTTTGTATTGCAGCTATGCATAAACACGAGAACATTTTTAAATATGTACATAAATGTTCCCAAAAATATTATTTTATCTAACTTTGGAAATGGAGTTAAGTAATAAATAATTTTTTAGCTTTAAATAATGTCACCATGTAAGATATAGGGTGACACTGAACGTAACGCATCGCCTGCAAATGTTTGCACAGTACACTTTCGTCAACGCCACCAAAGGTAATTCACACTCTATTTTTATCGAAGGAGGCGACCCTTTAGGTCACAAGCTGGAATTTCCAGTGTTGTGTAAGGTCATGCATGACTTTGTTATACGGGAACCACAACAGCTAAAACACGCATGTGTCTCATTTGCTATTCCATCAGATGTTTTTATTAAGTGCCACTTTCATCTTAAAGCATACATTTGCTTCGTAAGTACAGATCAAACGACTACACTGGATTTCGAAAACTTTCTGTAAATGCCACTTGCCATTCGTTTTCCGTTCGTAATAACTACACAACATGTAAACCAAAAGTTAATAACAACTTGCTATTATCTCTACTTGTTCCTCACAAACAAAAAACGTAGTCATATAGAGTGTCTGTAAAGTTATTTAGCAAACTACATAAGTTAAGAGGGGTCGCTGAGGCTGGCGCGAAGAGGAGTTTCGACGGCTTTTAGTTTTTTTTTTCGGGTAAACGGTTTAACAACATCGGCATGATATTTCACAACTTTAATAAAGGAATCATTTTATGAGATAATATTATTATTTATTATTTATTTATTGTTTGTTCTTGTTTGTTAAATTAACAACAAGAAACGGCGTCGGCGCTAGCAAATATCTTGCTAAACACTCAAAATCTATGGAAATCTCGTGTCGCGAAGAGCCTTGCTGAAGCACGTGAAACTAATTTGGCACGTGTAGTTGTTTCTCCCATAAGTGCTCCCTGCACAGGGAAGGGAAATGTCTCACTCAAATCGTGTATCTTTAGATTAATCAATTGGTTTTGAATTAAAAAATCGTGAAACCTCCATAATTTACTCAATTTTGGTGAACTTGTACAGTGTACAGTTTTTTCAACGCAAATTTTCATTCTGAACGCGCTAGTTAATTTGGTTTTATTGTAAGATAGACGGTTTGGTGGAAATTTCCAGAATTGATTTTCGATTTTTTCACGTTTTGGACTTACCTCTCGCATTGATTTTTCAATGCTAATTCTTGGCAACCAAGTGTGGATATCAATATAAAGGAACTTGATTAACATTTATGCAAAATTTGGTTATGATATATCTTGGTGTTCAGCTGCAATCGTAAACACCTGAGCGCGTGCATATGAGGTGGGCCAAGCTCAGCCTACCCCTCTTAAAGTGGTCTAGGGGTAAATACGTCCACCCGGTTAGCGCGAGACTAGGGTAGATTTTGTAATTTGTTATGCTCCAAACATCCCTAGATTTTGTCAATAAATGCTGAAACATAATACCTATAGTAGTACACATTTTCGATATTTTTGCTGCATTCATTACTAGATTGTTGTACGCAGTGCGTGTTAACAGAATTACGAGTTGATAACAATATGTGTGTAATGCGTAGGCTAGGGCGTTTGTGAATACAGTAGTGGCATTGTGTTTGAGTCCACCAGTACATAATAAATCTCTATGCGTTATGAATACAACATAACTCTTTGAACAACGTGATCAGAGTGTTCATTAAAATAAAATTGATATCGATTTTGAAAATAAAACGCACTCCCACGTAACTACCATGCACTGGCGATTTTCTTTGCTTTCCAGTACGGAACAAAACGGCCAGCTACATCCGTGCTTGAAATGAATCATATGGCATGTTAAACGTGCAATTCTACCTACCCGAGAGGTAAAAGCTGAGTTACTGAAGCTCGATCGAAATCTAGAGTCAAACTTCTACGGTTGTTCCTACGTCCGATACACAAGTTCGCGAAGTCAGACTCTGCAGTTATAATCGTTTCATCTCTAGACCCTCGGACCTTCTATCGATTAGAATCAACTTGCCCACTTTGTAAGTAATTCTTGTAAACAAAAGTAGAATCTTCTCTACTAGATTCATACAATAGGTTTCTCGAATATTCGTTGTAACGAAATGTATATATGTTTTCATATCGTGTGTATTGAAGGAAGATATTGGATGAATTTCTTCTTGGGATTCCTTTGTTATCGTTATCGATTTTTAATATAACTTTTTACAATAGAGGATGAGTTATTGACAGGACGACGTGTAAAGAATCCGTTTGAATAATTTTCCTTGGATATTCAATATATTTTGGTAGCGTTCTAGAGTCTTCAGACAAGTTTTCAATATTGTGCTCAACTCAAAATCAAGACATTACGAGTTATATTCTCGAAGGATTTGTTCAAATATGCTTACTTATACAATACATGTATACCTTAATAGGGACACACTGCAAGTAAGCTTTAACAAGTACTATAAAAAACATGCACAACATACACATTTTTCATGGAATTAATAAGGACTCACAGAATTAATTAATAAGTGCACAAAAATTAATTCTTTCTCGCGAATCGTACGTACGGCCTATAATATTATTCATCTCCTTTAAAAACACTTGACACCCATGTGAAATTACAGGATAAGGGTGTTTTCCATTTCCATACAGTTTAATGACGCACTTGAGAAATAGGTCACCGGGGAGCTGCCTTGGACCAATTCTATCCCCAACACTGACAAGATCCCTACTCATTCATCTTACCGACTTTACGTTTTATCGTAAACTTTTAGTGCTAACCGATTAACTTAATCAATTCGAAGAAGAATACGCAAACACTTTATTGTTTTAATAATAATAAACATGCTTATACCAATACAAGTAAATCACGCAGTCCGCAGCGGTTTAAACGATTAGGAGTCCGATTAGAAGTCCATTATCGATAATCGTCAATCCTGACTAAAAAGATTTTAATTCTCCTCAATCAAGAAGAACATTCCGAGATTCCCTAAAAATCATACCCATGGAAAGTCTTCTAAAAATATATTCAGATCATAAACCTGTAGAAAGTGTCTTTGGCAATTTGTTTTCCAAAAGAAGAAATGCATATACTGTATATTGTACAAATACCAACAGATAAGGAACATGTCGACCGTAAGCGATAAATATATGTTGTTTTAGGGAGTATTAAAAAACAAAACACGTCCGGCCTCTTACGCGACGTGCATGGAGATCCATATGCGGGGTAGCCGACGGTTCAGGCACAATACCCTTCTCCGGTGCCCGTACGGTCACTAGAATAATATGCCAAGAAGGTAGATCTTATTAGTATGCCAACCTATTTCCGGGCGTATGGTACCTAAGGGACGTGGCTTCAAATAACACATAAAATGTGGACCTTTATGAATTGAATAGCATTCATCTTCATACGTACATCGCACTTCATCATAGTGTCTAGCAGCAGGGCATTAAATAAAGACGAGAAGGTAAAAACGGTGTCGTCAAATACACTTTTGCCGATATGACCTCTTGCTCTGTCGTTGGTGACACTGCAGCCTTTAGGCAAAATCATGAACGATTGCATGAACATACGACTAACATATGACCGAAATTATCCACACATATAAAAAATAAAGGTATTGTTATTTTACTTCTCAGTTACACTCTAAAATAATTAATATATTATGTTTTTTAATGGTTTAAGGTTTTGGTTATTACATTTTTAATATGCATATTTTCGTAATTGTTCATGGGTATTGAAGAAAAATGTATTTGGTTCATTTGCGGTGTTTTTAATTTTGTTTGACGACCATGCACAGTTCCAATCCATTTTGAATCTAGTTGCATACCTGAATGATACTAATGGTACTTAATTAAATTTCCTTTATCTCCAGCTCTATCTTATTGTTTCTCAGAAATGGTTTGTTCTCAAATAATTGTTGAGTATTAGCCTGAAGTTGTTTTGGTGAAGAAACCATCGGCCAGGGTATAACTGGCGGACTGTTCTGGTAACTGTGTGTCTCTATTTGAGCACCAGTTTATCCCCATTGAACTTCCAGGACATAGCAGCAGGTTATGATCCAGGAGTATCAAACATCTTCTCTCATTAATCAGAAATTGATCGTAGAAATGGTGAGAACGAAATTTGCGATTTTTTTTCAAGTTGCAATAATTCCTTCAAATTCAGTTTGCACATGAATCACCTGAATTGAGATTGAATGTACCAATTTCCAATTCACGAATTTTCGCGATATTTAAGTTGATACCGCGAACTAGTGGCGCAATTAGCATTGATGTCTTAAAACGCGAATTCAGTCACAACATTTCAAACAAAGTTTTTTTAAAGTTTTGGTGGAGGTGCCGGGTAGGTAGTCAAAATTAAATTTAAATCTGGCTGGTACACATGGTGGAGGTGTCAGGTCATCGTTTGAACGCGAGTAAGCTCAAAATACTTCATATCAAAATATCGACATTACACAAAAAATGCATAATTTCGTAATTTTGGTGGAGGTGCCGGGTAGTCGAAATTAATCCTGGTAAAATCAGTCGGAAACTTCGAGAACTGAAGGCTGAAATTGAGCTTAAAATTAAAACTTGTTCTCACTCTCATGTGCTTGTTTTTTCTTTCATTAATTGTCCTGTAATTTTTGATACTGATAATTTAAAACTAGACTTTTTTTGCGCGTTGTGCATTATCAAATCAGTTTTTTGGTAAATAACGAAAAATCGCGAATTTTCAAACTTTAAAAAAAACATTTTTGTATCTATAAGCATCACAAAAAAAGAAAGACATTTTAACCTTCCTAATCTTAACCGCAGGAGCACGTTTCCAGGGCCTTTTTCTTTCACTGTACTGGATTTGATTCGGACGATACTTATTGCAACAATTTCGATCGTTAATTTTGTGTTTTTGGTTTGTTTTTCTCCTCAATCAACACAATCAAAAGTAATTATTAACTTTTGGGACAACTTATTGAATCCAGCCAAGTTAAGTTATAGTCACAGATCCTACCCTAAAGTGCCAAACGAAAAATAAAAATTGAATAATTTAGTGACATGGTTTACGTTTTAGGCAACGGTCGACACAGCTGCCACCAGTCACTGGTGTAGATGCCTCGGAATGTTTAATAACACGATTGATCAGCGCGTTGTAGAGTGATGCTGCTATAAAACCTCCCGTTAAGTCCGTCGTTAAGCAACAATCGCGATGACACCCCAACACTCGGTTCGACTGTCGGTATTCACGTCACGTTTCGTCGAGGCGATGAGTGATTGTAATATTGAATGACACTGCGTGGACACTCGTGACAGCCAGCGCTGGGGCACGTAGACTACTCGTCCTGAACTGTCCCGATACCTCGTGAGCACACGAGTATAATCCAGATAGTGCAACAATTGATGGATCATTGTGTGAATTCAATTAAAGATAATCTCATCCTTAATTCAAAGAGTACTTACGAAGATATGTTTAGGAAGCGGGGTATCTACAACCCTTGTAGGAGAATTGTTTTCGCAAAATCCTTAGTTCGATATTTGTCTCACGTTTCAATTTAGTTATATGACTATAACGAAGCCCAGCGTACAAGAACGCAAGGATGAGAAAATAACCAGTCCAAAGATGGCTCTATCATATCTGCCGAATTCCGGTAGCGTATGGCTATGATAATAAAGGACGAGAGTTTGAATCCTCAATAAGGCAAAGATCAAGCATTTATCTTCATGGGTCGTCTTAATATAGATTTACTGGACAAACGTATTGGTTCTTCTCGAAACTATTAAATTCTTAAGATTTATCAATTATGTTAATGCATGATTATGGTTCATATATAAATCTCCCGCACGTAACTACGCTAATGGATATTAAATACTATCACATTGATAGGCAGTGGCTGAAAGCTCCGACTCCTACCAACTCTATCCAGCGACGGCCACTCGAATGCTATACATGTAATCCCATTTTATACAGAACAACAAGAGCATGAATATTCCTTCTAATTCGTAATATTAGTCATAAAGCACTTTTATGTTATCGTTGTGTTTTACTCTAATTAATCTGAACTTAAATATTTTAATTACAACGATCGAACATAATAAATATTAAATAGAGATTCACAAAACTGTCGTTTTAGGTTAGAGATGCTCAATCGGTGAACACATAAAATATTTTTCAAGAAGCTGCAACATGCAAGTTTTACAAAACAAGCGTTTTTTGAACTGGTTTCAAATACACCTACATATTATGACACCATTAGTACAACAACATCAAAATTGAGGGTTTTGATTCATATTTTAGTCAACATAAATTTGATTAGAAAATACAAAATAAATCGAAATTATATGCTATTTTTACGTTATACCACCCGAACCCGTGTGATGGACAGACTAGCTGGACGTGGAGTTCTTTGTAGACCACGCGCCGCCCTTGTAGCAACACCAGTCATTCGGACTCATTCCGACTATCCAAATACCTTCATTACCTAGTTAGACACCCAGGGAAAACTGGTATCACGAAGTATATTATCAATAACAAGAGGACTAAGCTCAAGCCACTCAGAGTCAGACCTATCGGGTTGTATTTCGTTGCCCTCCATCGACTAGTCAGTTAAACACAATCGTTACTGTTACAACAGCTACGAAAAAGTAGTTTTTAGAGATAGCTGTGTGTGTTTTAGTCTAGTTCATTCAATTAAATTTAAAAATGCAGTTATGTGTAACGTTTATCAATCAACAAGTGCCATTTAATACGAATTTTTCCGTTCACCATAAATTAAAATAAAAAAATCGCTGAAATGTTTTGAGGATAAAAACTGCATATTACTATTAGATTCATCAATATACTTTTCAATCAATTAGAGATGTTATTGAGCCTATGATGTGCTCGTATTGATTAGCACTACCTTTTATGAGAAGTTGAGCCAAAAGACAATCAATCAAAAGTAGCCTACTTTGTTGCAAGACAACAGAGAGGTCGGGATGGGTTGTGTCATCCAATAAATTCATCGATGTCTTGTTTTTCAGCTTGAGCTAGCACTTAATGCAAGGAAAAACACCATTAATAAATGATCTGACAAGATCTATCGATTGTGTTTCTTATGATTGATTGATGATGCGCAACGAATTTACTGAGATTTGTCTACAACGCCGCAAAGAAATACCCGTAAAGTGTCTCCTGGCATTGCTTGAAAGTGAAACCCCAACAAAATATACATCAAACGAAGGCACCAGGAGTATAACATGTTATAAATACATTTTAAAGATTGTGGAAGGTTGATGGGTGACTTACAAATTAAAATTGTGTAGTTATAATTACAATGTCAAGTCAAACTATAATTTAATTTCTGGATTGTTTTACATAAAATCAATTACACCTACGGGAGTGTTTCCTGATTCATGACATTGAGAAATAGTGTTTAATAGCTGTCTTCTAGGAAGTATAGTCAACAATACACAATTGGTAGTATGTTAACGGTAAGTGTACACTTTGCCAAATAGGTGGATTGGCTACCTAATCTACTTTGAGTTCTATACGTGCTCCAACGAACACGCGTTGTATTATTTCGAAATTAATCAGTATTTAACGTTTAGATAATTGATAATATTATTATAGATATCTTTTCGATGTTTCTAAGTTGTTTTTGGTAGAGTTTTTAAATAATTTGATGTGATTATAAATAAATATTAACGATTAACGTAAGAAAGCCCCACATAACTGCATGCTATAACTTGATGTTAAAATGTGAATGAAGAAATGTTCACACGGGAATAACTGATGTATCAGGTTGAGTTTTATACGGTCAGAAGTAAGAATAGCCTCACTCAATATTGTCCATCTCGAGATAATTCAACTCTTCACGGCACTTTCTTGTCGCCTTGAATGACACTTCTTCTCGATTGACGGATTTCGAAATGCCACATTTCAACTCTTAAGAGATGGGAGTTGGAGATGTTATAAAATATTGCGTTACTATTGAGCCCCAGGAGAGTTGAGTGATCATATTTTTATGTGCGAATGGGGTCTGGACCCGTCCCAGTTCCATTCGACATCAACATAATGCGACGTATGTCGTCATCAACTTTGAAGGTAATCCATCAAATACATCTTTAAAAGATAGTAGGGAGAGTTCTTCGCTGCCGAGTCACATCAATAAGCGCGAGGCATCGACAGCTATAGCGAGGGGGGGGGGTGAAAGTGTAGAGGAGGAACTTTTACTTAAAAGGCATTGAACATTGGGGGCGATTGCGATTTTGATTGTGTAAAGAAGTGGAGAGAATTTTTCTTAGCAGCAGTGGAGTAAGGTGGTGTTTGTGATTATATCAGGGGGTGTGGGGGTGTTTCTTAAGAGTTAGTGGACCTTAGTGGTGATTATGATGTAAACCAGAAAATGTGGGTGTGAAATAGTGATGAAACTTTTACTTCATACGGTTGACCTTAGTGGTGATAATGATGAATTCCAGGAAGGGGGTTGTAGACGGTGGGGGTGTTCCTTAGAGGAAGTGATCCTTGGGGGGGGGGGGGGGGGTTGTGGTGTATACCCGGTGGACGGAGTCTAAAGTTGCAAGGGTCTTTTAGTTATAGAGCCAGTGGATCTTGATAGTGATGTGTTGATGTGTGGTGTGTGGGGGGAGAGGGGAGTTAGCAACTTAGCTAATAGTATACTTATTTTACTTGCAGGCCTACATTGGACGTTTTTTTGATGTTATCATATGGGGAGCGGAATACGTGGAAACAATAACATTCCAACAGAATGGTTGGTAGTAGTAATTGGGGGGGGGGGGGAGAAGATCGTTTAACGTAAAACCACAGGATTTTGTTTGTTTACAGTTTACAGTAAAACGTTGGAAACTCGTAGATAGTATGATCATGGTAAAATTGTTTTAGTAAAATGTCACACTTTTATATTGTACGGGCGAAGGATAGAATATTTGTTTTAACAACTACATCCAAATCGCTTCATTGCTCCGTTTAAAATGGAATGCCATAGATATAGGCTGTGCAATGTGTTTTTCAATATTGAGTATAATGCTATTCGATATCGGGTACTAAGGGAGCAGTATGCGCTTCACTGGATTCGATATGCGATTGAACTCGACATGAAAGGCAATCTAAATTTCGCAACAAAACCATTACTCGTCACGTCACAGTGATTCGTATGCAAGTTTAGCATGTCTGTGCAGTTGATAGATTCTTTGAAATAATCTCGCAAGACGTCGATATTTTCGTTCTCTTCTTGCTTGATGTCACATGCATCAATGGGCATACATTTCAGGAAAAGTATATTTATTTTAATTGGTTGACCTACTTTATTAAATTCATACAAGTTGTATTTATATTAAAACTCACTCAATATTGATTTTATTTTGTACAAAATTATGTCAAATTGTAATGAACGTGTTTGCGGCACATTTTAATTTATACAATTATGATGAAGCATTTTAATTGAATTATCCCAGTTCGTATGGTATATTAATTTTTATAACACCAAAAGAATGTATTATAAACTAATTTAGTTATATTTGCATTGGCTTCCTTTGTAAAGTTAGTTTATAACTCAATGTTAAACTTTATACAAAAATGAATAAAATAGCTATCTTCCAAATTTCGGTAATGTAAAGGCAGCTATTTTGTCACTTAAAATGATCCATGTTATTCTCACTTTTATTTGGAGCCGATTTTCATTTTGTGCATATTAATTTTAATTTGAGCCAGAAGATGAACACCAAGCCAAAAATTCTTATATATTGTCATTTTTTAATGCGTCTTAAAAGACTATTTTGTACAATAATTACCATTTACTTTAGCGGTGAGCACGAAATCCGATCAGGTTGAAATTGAAATTCCATAATTTGGAGATACAGTTTACCAAAACCGCTTTGTATCTGAGAATCGTTAACATGTTTATAATGGAGTGAAATTATTTCCTAATTGTTTTTCGGCTTAGTATACTTATTCCTTATAGTTTAATTAACAACTGTTTTGAATAATTGTAACTGACTGTTTCTAAATATGTCACGCATCAATGAGACAAAAAACGTTTGCACCCATTCTCTACAAATTATAAAGAGATAACCTGGAGGCGCTGCTCTTCTGAATATCGATTTGGTCGCCTGGCCTCTCCACAGCCACACCACTCACAACCACACGCACTACATCCAACACCTCCGACCTAGAATTGAATTTATTCGCTGATTATTCGGTAATTGAGGCGAACCACATCACACGACTTGTAAAACATTGCCGACGGAGGTCGAGACTATTTTCATAATTTTAAAAAATATCTGTTCAGTGTTGTTTGTTCATGATCTCACACTCGTGGTAGAGATCTTAGTAATTGATTGTCAAGTTTGTTTCTCTTTTACGGAAAAACAAATTTTACCGTTATAAATACAACAAAATTGTAACATGACCAATTAAGACATTAATTCCATCATTTAAAGTCTAAACAATTTCCAAATTAGGCAACTTATTGAATGTAACACGAAAGGAACTTTTGATAACCGTATATTTTGGGTTTTGATCTTAATTGAAACGTGATATATGTTGTGCCAATTTCAAAGTATAATTAACATAAACATATATAGCATGGTAAAATTAATTTTATTCACTGAATTTACAGTTACACCAAGTGGTCATGTTTACGCAAAGTTCTCACTGGTTGTATGGTGAGTGTGAATGTAACAAAAACAGTGTAGTTATTGTTTTCAAGTAGGCGCATGGGTTTTGATTGATGAAAATAATTACACTATTACGGCTCGCTACATTAAATAACATTTGTGAACTGTATGATAAACGGATGCTATCCATCAAATATGCATACCACCCTTAATAAATAACACCATGGTAAAGTGGCAACTCACCCATAGTATGATGTATTTTACAAACGGAATATTAACTCAAGCTCTCACACGCACTCACACGCACACACACGCACAATGCGCGAGTATCTCTCCTTCTTCTGGGTTTATTGTTTTCAATGTCGACTTGAGTATGAGATAGCTAGTATGAGATAGCTAGTATGAGATAGCTAGTATGAGATAGCTAGTATGAGATAGCTAGTATGAGATAGCTAGTATGAGATAGCTAGTATGAGATAGCTAGTATGAGATAGCTAGTATGAGATAGCTAGTATGAGATAGCTAGTATGAGATAGCTAGTATGAAAATGGCGATTAACCAAGAAATCATTAACATAGTTTTTCTTTTATGAACGATGAACTTGGTATAGTACTAACTGCAATTTCTCTTCGTTCTAAATTACCGATTTGCAGAAACCACGCGTCCCAACATCTACTGTTGGAATTGTTTCGTTATTACTACAAACTCGTTATTTTACAAACTTTCCGGTTGGTAAGAATTTCGTCAATAAAACTACACAAAATTATTGTTTCCACTATTAATGAAAATAGAAATAGAAGTGTAGTAAAGACTAAAGAGTTTCTCGTTGGCAACCGGCCCAAGGACAATGCATGCCAGTTGCAATTATTGCATGCCCTTCTTTCAGGTGCCTAACTAAAGGTGTTTTTGAGTTTGTGTAGATGTGAAGCGAATGCCCAAGTCCTCAACCATCCTCATCCGAGTTAGCGAAGCATCTCCTCTCGAGATCGAAATTCAAATCCCAAATTTGTTTATTTGTTTTCGTTTAAAAGTAGACATAAATAAAGTAAGCTCCAAAGTTTTAAATAAAAAAAGTAGTAAACGGTTTTCTTGGCATTGATCAAACAAAATAATTGTTGTACAAATTGCATCTGGTTCGCCTTTGTTGGGGATCGAACCCAAATCTTGTTTTATGGAGTCTTGACCTTGGATCGGTGTATTGTCTTACGTCATTTATTCTCTAATGTCAATCTGATTGATGGTGTGATCAACAGTTTGGCACTACCATGCACTTGAAATGTGCTGAAATCCCACCAGGCTAGATCCCTTCCCTATAACCATATACATACAGTAGGATGATCGATGAAGCTTTCAGGTCACCCACACACAAGGCAATGCGTGTGATGGAAATACGGATGCTCTCACTCCATCCCCACTGGGTTTCGAACTCAGATTTTATCCCTCAAGAGCCGAAGGGAGTTAGAGTATTCTGACCTGTGGTTGAATTGGATACGGCGTTTGCCGGAAAGCAGAATAATTTGGTTTAATCCCCCCAGAGCCTATTTTAATATTCAACTTTATATCATAATAAAACATAAACATCGCCCATCTTGACCTGTATCATAAGGACGAATAACAAGATATCTTTTTGTCATATTTTACTTTATATCAATTTAGAAACTTTTGTAAATCCATGAAATCAACAAATGCAGTATATATTATTTCTCTATAACAAATTACTATCCTAAAATGTAATCGATTATAATTTGTTGCACTTATTTTTTGAAACTATAAAACATGGTTTATGTGCCCGACTAACGAAAATGTATAACTTAGTGCTGTTTTGTCGCATACACTCGGGAGCTGGAAGTTAAGACGCGTGTTTCATCATCTCTATACTAACATGCATTGTCAAGAGAACTGCCTGGTGTCTTGCCGTTGACATCTACTGAGCTCTAGAGGTTGGAATGCTGGGTTGGGATAAGTTCGCATTCCTAAAAGTGAGTGGTTGAAAGCAAGTACATATGTGACTAGAACAAAAAACACGCACAGAGAAATTAACAGCGTCAGAAACAACAATAACAACACTGCTAACGTAAACAAATACGCAACATCATCACTAGAAACAAGGAAATCGCCGTAACAAAAACATCTAGTGCGACGTATCCCAGTTCAACAGGTACAATCTACTCTCGACCATCGCCTACTTGACTACACTACCCTGCCATCGCCTACAGTCGGAATGTGGGAACTTCGCATGTCCTCACTCAAAGCATTCCAAGCACAGAAGAGGAAACAGGAACTAAGTAAAACCAACGACATACTTTTATCCCTCATGACATGAATTGCTCACAGAAAAAAATTGCAGCTTCTGTTCTCACCATAATCACAATTAAACTAATTGGTGCTAATCGAAATCGCTGCTGTTCGTATTCTAAAGTTCATCTCTTTACAAAATGCTTTTTTTTTGTGGATATTCAGGAAATGAATTTTGACCATCATTAAAATCTCTTTCGATTCTGACTAATTCGCCAAGTTTCTTTGATGCCGAAAGAATAGCGTTTCAAAATTATAACTTTATAAGCTTACGTTAATTCTTTGCCAAGTTTTCTATTGACTTTAACAGATTTAATTAGAAGAAGGTGTAATTGTTAAAAATCCGGATGAAATGGACGGCCCATCTCGCGAGAACTCACCTGAAAATTAAAATCTGGTGGCGCTCAAGCGGAAAACTTCTTTACGAAAGAGTGTTGGATATTTTAAGGTTATTAATTAAAAACTCTTTTGAAGTATTATTTCAAGTTTAAGACAGTTTAATTTGTCTTCTATAGATAGATACTTGAGCATGCTTTAATCGTTTTAATATCAGTCATAATCTGAACGCATAAAAAATATAACAAAAATGGTTTAGAGGTGGTTTTCACAGAACATTCACATGTTTTCTTGAATACAACTGTGAAACGGCTTTAGGCTATTCCAGAGCACTCTTACAGATATTTTGAAAGTCAAAGGATAATGGCAAAAAGTTGATTAAATGAAAAAGGAACTTGAATAAAAAATTTAAAAACAAAATTGGCCATGAAAATAGTTTTCTTTTGGCCATTATAATCAAATTTGGGATCAATAAGAAAAGTAAATTCTAGGTGCAATACTTAATTTTGAGCTATAATTTTTGTTTTGTTTAAACACAACTTTGTCTCCACTACGAGTGTAAGGGCAAATAATTTTCTGAAATCATGTTCAATGTGCGATTGTTTTTGTCACATGGTACAAATAAGAGTTTTGAACCGATGGAAATAAAAATTTCGTGCATCAAATGTTATTTCAGAAAATTATTTTCCCTTATATTCGTAGCGGAGACATGGGTGTGTTTAAGGCACCCTACAGCGGGATATTTTTTTATACCTTGATACCAATTTTTCTTAGGGCGCATCACTCTGTTTGAAGACATGTTAACAATAAAATAAATGCTATAGGGCCTATCAAGTTTAAAATAATATACAACGTTTTCGAACGAACTACTTATCAAATCGACAACAGCGGTGCACATTTTATAAAGTATTCCATAACGAAATGTGTGACAAATAAATTAAAAAATAAATATGTAAATAAAAATATGTATTTATTTATCGTCAATACATTCAGATTTATTAAAAGTCTTACAACGGTGTGAGTGGAAATTTAATAAACCATGCATTTTGTATGTCACATTGGTATTGAATTTACAGCATAATATTTGTCTACGTTTACTTATACATACGCTTCATTTTGCTTCATTTAACTACGATCAACTACGATCAATCAACCACTCAACAGTGCATTATATTTGAATACAATTTAATGTATACATAAAATATTGTAGTCTATTTAATTACAAAATTATGAAAACGCACTCGTTATAAATAAATATTTTTGTAGGATGCCCGCTGTAGGGTATACACATCAGATTTAACCGGTGTGACCCTCTTCCAGGTGACTAATTAGGTATATTGCGGATAGGACAATTGTGAAGGGATGTCCGAGGGTTATTTAAGAGGACACAACCCTTGCATTCGCATTAACGACTGAGGAAAACCTCGGAAAAAACCTTCAGTCAGGATTGCCGGTCTCGACGGGATTTGAACCCGGGACCTCCCGAATGAGAGTCGAGCGCTTAGCGCTCAAGCCAACACTGTGTATCTATACGCATTATAGAGATGCTCAGACGTGTGTTCGTACAAAATTTATTATGCCTCATGCTGGTAAAGTTTAATGTATTTAAATTATACAACATTGCCAGGACTTATCTCGGTCAGCGCGCTAGCCAAACAAAGCTAGGCCAGGTGGTAATGGAAGTGGTGGTCTCGTAGTTGTGTTCGTCAGTGAGTGTGCAAACCACCGCATACAAACATATTACCGAGCTCTACCTGTCGCGTTCTCTCAGCGGTCCGCGACGCGTGGCATGGTGGCACATTCCGTCCGAGACGAGGGGTGTAATGCGTGGCTTAAGCGGCCCCCACACGTTCAAACATTTCGTAAAAGTTGCTTGACAACATCGTGTTTGACAGCAAGTTGGAACGTGTGGGGGGGGCGTGTCAGCGTGTTGTCAAGCAAATCGTAGTTTTCAAACCGTTTTGATATTTTGACCGCGCTTGACAGCATGTTTGAATGTCTGGGGGGCTACTCAAACATTTCGTACGAAAAGAGATCATTAGTCACGTCTTCAGGGAGAAGGTTTGTGCCACCAACAATAGCACACGCAACTTTATGCTTGGATAATGAAGGAGACATTCTTTTTTGCGTACTTCCGAACGCAAGGAATGGCCTCTAATGAGGGTTGGCCAGATGTAACCCCCCCGCTGTGTCCACGCACATCGGTTCATGTGTGGGGAGTAGCATGCTTGTCAAACGGCTGTTGTCAAGCAACTTGTACGAAATGTTTGAACGTCTGGGGGCAGCTTTAGCGTGAAGCGTTGCCTTAAGAGGATGGGATACTCGCGAAATTAAAACTACGCGAAATTAGTTTTTTCGTGATATCTCGAGAACGATGCAAAATATCTAAAAACGGATTCTAGACCGAATTGTGTTTTTTTTAGAACTATATAATGCAAGAAAAATATTCAAATATAATAATTGGTGTGGTTTTTATTTAAAATATGCATTTAATTAATTAAATTTCTAGTTAAAAACTTAATAACCGTCACATTAGAATTTTTTTTCTTGCATTATATAGTTCTAACAACACCACAATTCGGTCTAGAATCAGTTTTTAGATATTTTGCGTCGTTCTCGAGATATCACGAAAAAACTGTATTTTCGTGTGGTTTTAATTTCGCTACTATCCCATCCTAGAGACCACCACCAATATTAAAACCACGCGAAATAACGTTTTTCAGTGATATCTCGAGAACGCTGCAAAATATCGCAAAACTGTTTGCAGATTTTGTAAGGACTATTGTCTGCCCGAAAAAATATTGTGATGTGAATAAAGTATTTTATTTGATATTTAACTATGCATATTTGAGATACAAACTGCAGCGATTATTATATTTGAATACTTTTTCTTGCATTACATTGTCCTAACAAAATCATTTAGCTGTCTGCAATCAGTTTTGAGATATTTAGCACCGTTCTCGAGATATCACGAATGAACTGTAGTTTTGCGTGGTTTTAATATTGGTGGTATAGTTTTAATGAACCTTAAGGCAGCCCCACCGCGGTAATATATGGGGGGGGGGGCTGAGCCAACGCCGCCCCGTCCATACAATGCCCCCGGCCCTCTAAATCATCACGAATTAGCGAAATGGCTGTATTTGTTTACCATTAATTGTATTATTTGCTCAGTAATGTTGAGTCAGGCATTTTGTTTAATTGTAACACCATTGCCTTATAGGGATTAGAAATGGAATTTGTGTTGTTTATTGCTTAGTTGCATTGATACGTAACGTGAATTCATTATAGTATTCATTGTGATAAGCCTATTAAAAAGATAATTGAAACAGGTGCTCAGTTTTCATTATCAAGGGACAAAATATGAGGCCGTTTGCTTATGAGGGTTAAGCGCGAGTTGTGTGCTTTATTTGAGAAGCAAACGTGAGAAACAAACATAAATACAGATTGAATGTATTGTTGGTGGATAGAAGCGAGAAAAATGTGTCTACTAACTCAAGATTTTGATAATGAAATTGGAATTAAAAGCTTTACTGGAAATTTACGAAATGAAATCCGTGAATGTTTATAGTGTGCTGAAATCAAATCCCGGATAACTGTTATTACGGTGGATCTATCGACCTCGACCTGAAAGCCAAGGAAGTATGCTGCATTGAAGGACTTACACTTATTAACTGAAGAGTTTTTGAAATTGTTTGGGCATGAAATAACCTCATATTCATGATGATTAGTCTCTAAACTATATTACCTAGACTACTACCTAAATAAGTTTTTACCGGTGAATGTATTTATAATATTGTTCCAGTATACTATATTAAACTTTTATCAAACTATTGGGGAAATGGTGTTTTGGAAAACCGCTGATTCACGAATGTTTTCGGCACAGAGCTATCAGGCGAGTTTTGTATAAGCCGGTGAACCACACTAAACACAAATCACACTGAAATTATTACAGAAAATCCCCGATAATTTCGCTAAAACTGATCTAAGTGTGATCGAACAATATCATATGTAATTATGTACATCCTCAACCAGAAGTAAATCAAGGCCTGTGGATAGTCGATACAACTAGACCCCTCGATATACGTATGGTCGATGGTGAACGTTCCAAACTTGAATTTTTCTCTACTTGACAAGTTCACCACTCTTATTTTAATGTTGACTGATAACAAACGTTCGTTGATTTTAAAATACACACTCTCTAGTTCCTAGTTCCTAGTTCGTGAATCCTTGTATGTATTGGTACAGACTAGGGCTCCAGATAATGTAACAATAGTTAAATCAGAGATATGCATACTTAAATAGTAAAATGTAAAAATAGCTAAATCAGAGATATATGCAGTACTTAAATAATCAAATGTAAAAATAATTAAATCAGAGATATGCAGTACTTAAATAGTCAGCACCACATTTCGCGTAGGGTTTTCAATGAATAATAGTTTTACATTTGTTTCGGTTTGTATTTTTTTTCTGTTGACAAACTAACACTTTACACATGTACGGTTACAGTTCGATAACATAGTTCAATTAAATGAAGTTTATTTTGCTGTTTTCTGGTTTATAAACAATGAAAATATATTCAGATGGGTAATTTGTATGATAATGCAATTTCAAAAATAAAACGTAATTGCTTATTTTCATTAAAGACTTTATATAAGTACAAATACGTGCAGGCCTACTTGATTCTACGAAATGACTGTCGCTTAGACGTGCTGCTAATTCCGAGAAAAGAAGTCAAACAAAAGCTGTATTTGCTCAGCTGGGAAAGCTCCAAGAGAGTGAAAGCTCTCCGTTATAATGCAGGCCCATTGTGAAGGGGGAACTCTATAGTGCACTAAAATAAAGGGAGTTACCATTATACGAAGTGTCTTTCAAATGACAGAAATATTTCGCGCAGAGTAAATACGCAGAGTAAATTTATAATTATTGTATTGTGAGTTTGAATAGTCATTTGCATTAGAATGCGTTCTCGACTAGATTCTTCAATCGTTTGTACCTTGGTATTACGAAACTGGATTTAATGTCTTACCATGAAGGATTTTCAATTTTTGTGCATGTTCTCAATACTTTTTAAGTTAATTTGGAAAAAAAGGAAAATAACCGTCAACCCTAGGAAACATCCTTTAAAATTTGAATTATTTATATTATGTAGCTACATTTAATGTAGCTTTTAGACAATATGCATTACGGACAGTCATAATCTAATATTATATAAAAGAATAATGTTTAGAACAGACATGCGCGAACAATTCTCAGTAATGTAGTTCCATAAGATCTCTTAAAAGATAACACGTAGGTACTGTTTTGTGCAACTTCCAAATTTGTTTGTCGAATTCATGCACTTTTCTGAAGCATTCGCCATACATACCCATTTGGCAATATGTTGTTTGAAAGTTAAGAATACATTTTAAATTAGCTATACAAACTGTCATTTACACGCCCAATAAAACACGGCTGGGTAGCATTGTGTGACGGGAACGGAATTGGTCAAAGAGCGTCTGCATGTTTCGTGTCATATCTAGTATCGGAAGGCATAGATGGCTACGAATGATTACTTTAATATGGCTGCTTTTTGTCGACTTTTAAAACTGTAAGCTCAATTTCTGCTTTGTTTTCACAATATCTCGCATTTACGTGTTGTATCAAGCAACACACACAATATGCAACCATGGAAACTGTGATACCGGTAAATGTGTGTTGCTCTATCTCGTACACACAGAATATAACAGTTGCTTTAATATAGTAAAACTGTGTAACATGTAGGCTAATATATTTTACTAGAATTAATTTACTCTTTTATATATTTTTACAAACACGTTTTGTAAAAGAAAATAATTAAACGGTTAAATGTCAAACAAATTATTTAATACAACAGGTGCGTTGTTGTAGCGTCAATACTCACGTTATTTTGTGAACACATGTATTATTTTAATTATCCAGTTACTAATATTGAAATTGGTCGCATTGAAAAAGTAATTGACATAGCATATTATATTCTTTCGTATTGACACACGGCAAATAAATGTGTGTGTGCAAAATGGAATATTATTTATTTTATATAATTTGAAACAATGACAATACCAGTCTATCGAAGCCCTAAACGGGGTTGTCCAGATTTTTTTATCGTTCGTTTTTTGTATTTTATTCTTTTTACCAATTTTTACCTTCAAAGGGGTATTCACCCGCTAAACTCAAAAAATATATTTCATTCAGGCTAACTAGTTCTGAATTTATACACTAGGCCGCTTCGCGAACGCTTTTTCCAGTCGCGTTGATGGATGAGCTTTTTTGGAATATTTCTGTCCAATGATTACGTTTTTATGTGGAATCTCCTTACTTTTTCTATAGTTACTTGATATTACTTGTTCATTATACACCTGTAAAAGGCTTATATTAAAACCTTTATTTCTATGAATTTCGACCAACTTTTTCAACTTTTTCTTTCAAGAGGAAGTACATCACCATAATCTTTATGTCATTGGATGAGCGAAGCGAAGACTTCAATTTCACTGACCCCCCAAAAAATTTGGCTCCAATGTTTTTTTGTTTGTTTTTTGTCTGTATTTTTGTCTGTTTGTTAGCAGGATTCCGGGCAAACGGCATAAGCGATCTTGATGAAAATTTGACAGGACCTTCGAAATCTCTAAACTTAGAGGTGTATTGTTTTTGGGTACAATCGATGAAATATTTCTCATGAATATCGTACTTTTACGATTTTTGGTGCCATATTTTCGTGTCATTTGGGCCGATTCTGACCAAACGGGTGGGGCTACAATGTTCATATTATATATGGACATTAAGGTCATGGTAATGTAGTACCTTTTGAAAGAAAAAGTTGGAAAAATTAGCCAGAATCCATAGAAATAAAGCTTTTAATATAAGTTTTTTACGGTTTAGTGCGATATTTTCGTGCCATTTGGGCCGATACTGACCAAACGGGTGGGGCTACAACGTTCATATTATACATGGACATTAAGGTTATGATGATGTAGTACCTTTTGAAAGAAAAAGTTTAAAAAGTTAGACAGAATCTATAGAAATAAAGCTTTTAATATAAGTTTTTTACGGTAAATAATAACATTTGACAAGTAACAAAAGAAACTTGACAACAATCACCTACAATGCATAGGCAGTAAAGCAAAACACTTACAAAAGTAAAGATATCCCACGCAAACTAAAAACTTTAAAAAAGCTCATCCATCAACGCGGCGGGACTTTAGCGTTTTCCTAGTGTAAAATATGAACGTTGTAGCCCCAACCGTTTGGTCGAAATCGGCCCAAATATCACGAAAATATCGTACTAAAAACCGGAGAAAAAATCGTAAAAGTACGATTTCTATAAGAAATATTTTTTCAAATGTCTTAAACCATAACATATATGATTTCAGTGATTTTAAACGTTCCTATAGAGTTTCATCAAAATCGAAGTAGCCGTTTGCCAAATATCACGAAAATATCGCACTAAAAATCGAAAAAAATCGTAAAAGTACGATATTTCTGAGAAATATTTCTTCGATTGTACCCAAAAACAATACAGCTCTAAGCTCAGAGATTTCGAAGGTCCCCTCCAATTTTCATCAAGATCGCATATGCAATTTGCCCGGTAGAGAGCGAACAAACAGACAAAAAAAACTAACAAAACAAAACACCCGAGCTATTTTTCTTGGGGTAACGTAAGTAAACTAGGAAAACGCTTAAGTCCCGCCGCGTTGTTGGATGAGCGTAATTGGTGCATTGAGCTGCCATGTGTTATGCGGATTTTCTGTTCTGTGAAAAAATCATTACTTAGTTGGAAGATTTTTTTTAATTATTTAAAAATAAATAAAAAATAAACTTAAATTTTTAATTTTTTTAATTACGTAATTTTAAAAAAGAAAAAAATCGTAAAATTTCGATTTTCATAAGAAATAATTATTTGATTCTACTCAAATTTCACACGAATATATCGATTCATAAAATTAAGGTTCTGTTAAAAAATCATTACAATCGGATCAAGCATGTAGGTGTTATAAGTCAAAGAATTGTTTTAAAAAGAAAAAACCACGTAAAATTGCGATTTTCATGAGAAATAATTTTTCGATTGCGCTTAAATTTTCCACGAATATATAAATTCATGAAATAAAGGTCCTGTGAAAAAATCATTACAATCGACAAAGCGTGTAGGTATTATAAATCGAAGAAATTTTTTCAAAATCGAAAAAAAATCGTTAAAATTGCGATTTTATGAGAAATTTTTTTTTCGATTGCGCTCAAAAACGTGGCAGTTCTAAGTTCAGAGATTTCGAAGGTCTCAATAAAATTTCATCGCAATCGGAGTATCGGTTTAGCCGGAATCGTGCTAACAAACAGACAAAAATACAAAAAAGAAAAAAAAGAAAAAAAAAAAAAAACATTCCGGATTTTTTTCTCCAGTGTAGTGAAATGGAATCTTCGCTTCGCTCGCTACGCTCGCTACGCTCATCCAAAAACAAACAAAAAAACACAAAGTCGAATTGAAGTCTTTGCTTCGCTCATTCAATCAACAGAAAAATTATTGGGTCCATCTTCAACCGGAAAAAATGTCAAACTTGGTATTTTTCGAGCTTAGTCCCATCGGCAAATATCTCCCAAAAGAAAAAACATGGGGACGATCTTTATGCCCGTGACCTTGGAGGATTTTGATTCGAAAAAATACTTCGTTATATCATACGTACTCCACAGCTTTTTCTGTAAATCCTCTATATTTTGTTTTGTAATTTGGGCAAGAGGTTCGGTCAAAATATGCTGATTACCAAGAAAGGGTGTGATTTTGGAATGCATATTTCTGCGTGTTTGAGTGTATATTTGCGCACAGTTTCAAGACACGATGAAATAAAGACCATTTTAGATTGGTATGATGCTCTAGCTAGTATCTATGTGGAACAAAAAAGCAACAAGTTAAAGCCGATTTAAGAAATTTCCCAAAACGCCAATTTTCACAAATTTCATGATCAAAAAAATTGAAAATATCGAGTTAAATCACAGTTACAAGATATAATTTTTTAAACGGTCATTTTATTGTAAAGTTTTATGCTACAGATTATGTGGTAAACAATTTTTTGGGGGGTAATAGCCCCTTTAAGCAAGATTTGTAGAAAGAACCATTTTGAACAAATATGTATTTTTAACTGTATGGATACAATAGAAACACATTTTAAACATTAACCACATCATGGAATTAAATAATCCATGATAACATCTACTAAATCACAACATTGAATACTTTACTGGGCGGAGTGAAAGTAATAAATTATCGTGAACTTAATATTAAAAAAATGTGCTCTAATATATAATCACTACACTGTTATAGCACCAGGTTTAAATGGCATTATTATAACATTTCCGTAGTTGCGTATTGGAGTAGGCCCTACTTAAATGGAAAAACCTGCTTTAACCATAGAGATTACCTTTTACCTTGTCAGGTATTAATCTCAATGCTTGAACCGCCTTAAAGAAAACAAGAAGTAATGTAAAAATTAACAAAATAATATTATTTGTTATGAATTCGTTCAAAACGAACATGACATGTATAGATTTATATCGACTATGACACGCGGACTATATTTAATTCAGTTTTATTAAAGATAATGTTAGATCTAAGAAATAACAAAGTTTGTTGGTCAACGTAACCTGTAGTAATTTATGTTCTCGTTTTAGCTTGATGGCAGCTTGATATGGCGAAGACATTATTTATGCTGTAGATATTTATGTTTTCTTTTTTCTCCTTTGACAATTTGTTTCCGCAGTGCCAAAGCCAAGCGTTACGTTTCTCTGAACTGCGTGAGAATATAGCTTATGTCGTCGTCGTCGTCTCCCCCCCCCCCTTACTTTTAAAGAGTGTTTTATGAGAATGCGATTTTTTAATCTCCTTATATCGAGCTTTTAACCGATAGCTCTGTCTACGAAAACCAACTTATTTTAACCGAAATTATTGGAAGATTTAAAGTTTTATATATAGAACGTATGCGGAAAGATTTGCATTTTGCGATATGAAACATTCTCAGGGGAAACGGTGAAATGTAAGCACGGTTTTTAAACAGCCAAAAGATACATACAAAATTAGTTGTAAATCTAGATAATATATTGTCTAGGATTGGCTTCGTTATCGGCAAAACCTTTAAATATGCGCATACAAACTCGTAAATTAATTCCAAAAGCTACACCATCTTAGTTGTGCGTGTGCGTGTACTGGTATTATTTAACGAAATGTACTCTATTCGTGAACATTAGGTCTATTATACACACAGGACAAAGTAAGGAATCGGGTATGGTATTAATTTGTGTACATTTGATTAATTTGCAATCCACGCTTTATTATGATATACGATACTTATGTAAAACCCACTACCAAGGAATACAAGCAAGTACATTCTATTTCAATAGCCATTTAATATAATATATTTAACGAGATAAGTCGTATAAAGTTAAAAAGGAACGCACTTTACCACAAATGGAAGGAAAATGTGCTTGTATTATATGGAATTCAAATGTGTGTAATGCTGAAACACATTGTTCAAGATTTATTTTTATTTATGTCTTCTTCTTCTTCCCAAAGGAAAAAGGATTGAATTTGTTTAAGGTTTTACCAATAAGAGTCACAGGCTCTTTCTTTTGAACTATCAATTCGAATCTGAGGCAGCTATTGCCGGTGTCGTGTTTGATTTTAATGTCGCCAGTGGTGTATCCAACGGCAGCGGCGATCGGCATGACCTGTTTGTAGCCAGGGTACTTCTTCAAGTCAATAGTGGTTGCATCGCTGGCGCATACTTTGTTCTGTAGAAGAAAGAGTAAATGAGAGTGGCGCAGGGATGTGTTGCTTTGTTAGTGCGACATACAATGAGGTTCGACAAGATGAGTGATACATGATTAGAACAAAGGACAGTTACAAAATACATTCGCACCAACATTAATTGGTTTCTTACGATCGTATAGTCCTGCCTAGTGCGTCTGATCTGCATGCACATTGGATAGTATTTGTCAATTACGGACATAACAAATAAAACTATCCTTGAAAATACTAAATAATTGCCACTTGTTCATAACGTTCATTCTACAGATAAATAAATATCTCTTTACCGGTACTAGAACCATTACTACAGGTTTTGCTACTAATATTCCTGGTTTTGATCCTTTATCATTAAAAATATTTAAAACTATCCATTCTTTCTATACAGAAGATCTCGGGTTCAATTTCCCGTTCATTAATTTCACAAATTGATATTAATTCCTCAATATGATATCGGGTTATACTATGTTAAGTCTGGAGCCAAACTGGCAACGAAACGTAGAATAAAATGGGATTACCATTAAAAATCACTTTTTTAATCCACTCAACATGAGAATAATTATACCACTACCACCAGTACTTCTTCTACAGTTACCGCTACTGCTACTTTTTTCTCATACCGCGATTTACATTTACTATCACCCATCTTTTTACACCCCCATAATGTTTCTAAACCTAAATCTGTAACATAACACAATCCATCGACACCTCTTCTGATATTCCACGTTGAAATCTGAAATCAGGCATTTGCATGTTCAGTAGGGTAATGTAGGTGTACACGCTCGTTGTGTGGGACCAGCCCACTTTCCCTGATGCTAAGTTATTCATCATAATTCACTACACCCATCCCATGTGCGATTAGCCTTTCTGATTTGCTGCATATACACACACTTCCTATTGATACACAGTAACAATAGGTCGATGGTAACTGCTACAACTATTATAGCCACTAAACTATATACTGATTTCAATTTGTTTTGTGTGTATGTAAAAAAATCAGCATTGATAATTGGTTATGCTCGTTGGATCCCCAACATACGGTAGTAAAAAATTAAATTTACATGTCATTTAAACACCAAATAATAGTACAGCGCTAATTTTTTAACGTTCCTCGAGTTTTCGAATGAAACTTTAATCTATCGCATATTTTTTCATAATATGGAATATACTAATTCATATTCCCTGTAAGTACCATCAATTGCACAATGAGGCTTCTATGGTATGACACGACACGTTATTGTAAGAAAGGCAAACGGTGACTTACATCCGCCACAGGACAGCCGGAAGCGATGTTGAAGCTCTTCAAGATGGCGACATATGGCTTTGGAATAGTTTTCATCTCTTCACAGATATTAGCGTCACCCTTCAGGTCTAAATCTTTGAGCATGCTTTTGAAAGGCGTATTTGTTGGGTCGATCTTGATATCATAGTTAAGCTGAAAATAAAAAAAATATAAGATATAGTTTTTATTCATTGTATCTTTTTTATTTGTTACATGTTTGCGTATTGCTAGAAAAATGACTTTACATAACCAATACAAATGATTATTTTTTTGTTTTTTTTATATTTTGTAGTTTATTTTGCATATTTGATTCATATGGTATTATCAGTAATAAATGGTGAAGCTGGAGATGATATTGCAACAGGTACCTTCCGATACTTAGTGCATCTGAATACTAAGGTCTGATTTGATATATTCGATCAATGGGAATAACATCAACACTTTATATTAAACAGTGTAAGAATGAATACGATCACAACTCAAAAATATAACTTTGAATTACATAATAATATAATAATACGTCATATTTATTATTAGACAAGTATACACAAAAACAAAGCTATTATGAAAAGAAAATTGGATCTGCACTTTTACACTATTATGTGCTATTATTATTATTTTTTTATTATTTCGAAATTGTACAAATAATCGCTGCACAACTCCATATAAAGTTAGAAAAGGGCCATAAGGCCCTTTGAACCTATATGTAATTTCAAATAGAAAATAATTATATACATATTCGACTCATTATTTTGATTAGTTTTCAACAATTTAAAAAATAAAAGTAGTATTAGTCGTTTAAACTCTTAACAACAAATAACAAAGTAAAACCCTAGACTTATATTTAGCGACTCTGATGCGTCTTTCCTCTTTAGTAAGCCAGGACAAGGATGAAGCTCGCGTTCTGTTATAATAAAGGGCGGTCTTTGAATGCATCGTGTACTTACTTGGGCGGTTTTGAACGCTTTGTAACTTCCACAACCCCCGAAGACGATCTTACAATCCTCGGTGAGCACTACACTGGGATCTTTGATGGTGAACAGGGAGGTGGCATCACAAGCCTCCATCTTCTTTAGAGACACCTCGTATCCCTCCTGAACAAAGTGAGGGGTTTGTGATACATTATGTTGTGCATATTATCCATGGGATATTTCACCCTCTTTACATACTATGGCAAGGAATAAAGATTTTGGATAAGTTACGAGGTAATTCGTCTTAGGACTATTTAATATTGCCTTGATGACGGCATCCGCATTTTACTGAGGGCATACTTGTATGTGACGTCGAAGCTATTTAAACATAATTTTTATTTTATTAAATGCGTATTTTCCTCACTAAAACTTTATGTGGTGGTTTGCTAGCTTCTAACGTCAGTCTGAATCGTGTGAACTCAGAAATGACTTTCGCAATCGTATAATAAATTACGTAAATGAATCAAACGCGATGAAATAATTCCTTAATTGAATTATTGAAGTAAATAACTGTAGCAAATAATGATTATGCTTTATTGTTTTATTGCTAGTTATTGCTATTATTGTTATTGCACACATATAATAATTTGCAACACGCAATAATTTGAATGCGCACATACATTTATAGTGTATATACAGTCGAAATTTTTTTGATCGCTTTAAACCATTTGAAATTAAAATAAAGACGATAAGATAGTTCCTTAAATAACTATTTTAACATCCTTCATGAGCATTATATTGTAAGAAATAAGTTAAACGCATTGAAAATTATTAAGGAAACCGAAGGTCCCCATTGATTGAACTAAAAGTGCCTTTAAAAATGCACTTTCAGACAACTGAAAGAACGAAAACAGAATAGGAAATCAATGGAAATGGAATTTGAAAAAGGTGTTGAGTGCCATTTACCCCAGCGCAGTTTTAAAGCAACTAAACTAACAAATACTCGAACAATGGAAGAAACTGAAACCATAAATAAATCCATTTATTGTACTGAGTTCTGGAAGATAGAATGACACCGAAAGAGAGATGAAAAAACGTAACAGAAAGCGGAAAGGGACTAAGGTGGTACATGTCCATTGCTTTGATTAAAACTTTTTTCTAAACGGATCAAATGAATAAATAATCGTCAACGAAAGAAAATGGCAAATTTAATAACAATTCTTTTATTTTCTAAAGGTATGTATGTCATCTTCGATCGATCTTTACTCCTGCAGGTGGCTACGACATCAAACCTGTGATTGTCAGTTCGGACTGACGTGAAAGCTGGCATGCCAAAAGTTTTGTAGCAATATTCCCATTGCCAGGGTTACCGGAAATACTATATTGTTCTTTGTTAATACCGTTTCTAAAGCAGTCGATGTAGTTGACGGGTAAGGTTACATTACGTTTGCTCTGTTTATTCTCCAGTTCATTATTTATTTTCATACAAATATACGCTATTTAATCATTTCGTCATTAATTAACTTCAAACTCCAAAGTACCACACCCAATGCACATTTCATGTAGTAATACAGCAACACGGTAATTGCATATGCCCGTTAGGGCGCCGCAGCCAAGCCGCGGTGCGCTACACACTCAAGCACCTTATACACCAAGCAGAGTTGGGGTGATTTCGAGGTGTTACCCAGCCGTCATGTAACGTGATGTGAACTTGAAAACTATCACAATCGAGGGGATTTAGGTACCTGACAACACATGCCAAATTTTATTGGGGTACGATTATTCCTTCTTGGTGAAAAAATGGCTTGAAACATGCTTTAAAAATCACTTTAAGGATGTTAGCTACTGCCTACTACTGCCTACTACTGCCTACTACTGCCTACTACTGCTCACATCTAATACGTCGGCCCGCGATTCTGACCAGACGGGTGGGACTACAATGTTCATATTTTACATGGACATTAAGGTTATAGAAATATAGTCTCTTTTGAAAAAAAAAGTGAAAAAGTTTGTTGGAAGGCTTCCAAATAAAGGTTTTAAAATAAGCCTTAAACACTTGGCATACAATCAACAAGTAACCATAGTTACTTGACACTTGTTGACGGTATAAGCAGAGTTAGGCGGGAAAGTGCGATACGTAAACAAATAGCGGACATTTAAAATTTTTCTTCTTTGTGTGGAACGTGAAAAGGTGTCATTATACTCTCATAAAACAAATCAGAAACCGTCCCTGCCTAGGCCCAGATGTGGAAAATTATTTATAATGCAAAAGTGTAGGTCTAAAGTTCCATTTGGCTATAGGACTAGTAAAATTCATACTTACATTACATGTTTGACAAGCCTAGCCAACCTATGCCAGCACAACATTGTTTGATATGAACTTGCTCAACTGTTTGTTTACATAATTGCAACAATCAAATCATTTCATACAACTTGTCTTCGATTGGCCAGCGTTTATGAAGGCACTGCCATCTAGAATAAATATAGAACTTTTTCGAGCTCTTTGCTATACGCAAATCTTTTTAAAGTGTTTGATTTCGTGATACTCTTTCAACACATAGACATCCTATATAATTGGCTAGACCAGCAGTCGGTGGTCCACTTCCGGTACAATTAGAAGCCATCTTAAAATGACAGTTTACATGTTAATCAAATGGGAGCGATTTGTGGCCAAATAGTTCTCAAGATTGCCGCCAGGTTGACAGGTAAGCATACTAGCCTTTAACACCAAATGATTACTAAATTCCCTTATGCAATCACTTCGTATTGTTTCTTTTGTTTAATACCATGCTGCACAAGCTAAAACCATATCAAACAATCCAGTAAAATACTTTATTGCATTAAAAAAGCATAAATTAAAACACCAAATCGCCATCTTGAAATGGGCCGGTTGAGTCTTCAATTTGCTACGCTCGCGCCTGTGCGGGGGTATAGGAGACTGCTAATCTAGCCTACTATAGGGGTTTAATTAATATCAATGCTTTCAACTCACAATCCATGACGTTTTCACGATACCGTTCAAGAATACCAATTCCTTCGAAAACGAAAACGCCCTTCGTTTTCAAATTGCGTTTTCAACTCATCTCCCACGAACTCAAGAATTGGGGGTCCAGTCCTTATACCGTCGTTATACCATGGTTATACCACCTATACCCAGGATGTACATGAATCCGGGTCTAGATATTTTACATCCTATATTGTTACTGCTAATACCATAGAATTTAAATCAACTTTGATAAAAATATATATTTTAGCAAATAATTTTGTAATGGAACTTGAAAAAGTAATGAGATCACACACATAACAAAAACTTGTAGAAATACAGCCAAACCTTACACACTCAAAAGGAATGAGATCTAAAAAAGGGCCAAGCTCATCTACCCTTCCACAAAACGTACAGTGTCCCATAACAGCATCCTCGAAAAGCTTGGCAAAATAGAATTTGCATGTTATTACGTTTAAATTAATTAGAAAAAAAGAACTTGGATAAACTATTACGTTAAATTAATAATCGCAAATTCTATTTTGCCAAGCTTTTCGAGGATGCTGTTATGGGACACTGTACGTTTATGTGGAAGGGTAGATGAGCTTGGCCCTTTTTTAGATCTCATTCCTTTGAGTGTGTAAGGTTTGGCTGTATTTCTACAAGTTTTTGTTATGTGTGTGATTGAGTGTACAGAGTACGAGATAAAACTTTCTAACTAAGCGGACTTCAAATCCAATTATCTTAAACAAAACTTAAATTGAAACTACTAATTCAATTGAATATTTCCCCTATAAAACTCACAAACAGTTCCGCCACAGATATTTAACTAGTTAAATTCTCAAAGACGAAATGGCATTTATTTGCAAATTTTGTTTGTGACTATAAAGTTATAAAAAGCAGTGTAATGCTTATGTTGGATATTTAATTATAAGTTTATATAGCTCTTAAGAGTAAGAGGTATGGTTTTCAGTATGCACATTGCACACACATTGAGAGAATTATTAAACTTCAATTATAGAGCTTCGTAAGTTTTAAATTAATTTATCATTAATACGGTTGTATAGCTCGGGCCAACTTGTTTACAATGTTAATGAATTTAAAAATTCGCTTGTTCGGAAGATCCAGATTATTTCACGTACATTCTGGATCATTTTAACCGCCAATTGTTTCCCCACCATTTTTTTTATTGTTTATAAAGGATGAGCGGAATGGACGATCGGAGCACATAAGAGGATTTTAAATAATTTTCTCCTACGTAAGCTTAGGATAACTACAAATTAGCCGATTGGTGGTAAATTAACTGTCCGTTACTGAAAATAAGTAAGCACTATTTGGAAAAGTGACTCTGATTGAGCAATACACACATTCTTACTTAGCAGTTTGGTACAAACCAAAATCCGATAGAACAAACAATAAAGCTTCCAAGTGATCCAGAGTACACCTCTGCATTGAGCTTGAGCTCATCCAACAGTCTTAATGCTGTTAGGAATGGTTTATTCGCAACACTAAAATAAATTTTAGAAAATCAAGAAACACTGGTACGGCGAACCCAAAATGGCGGGCGAAGTGTATCGTTATTGTTGTTCCAATGAGCACCTCAACTTTGTCGATGTGCCGATAGTACATCTATATTCCAACTCTCTATAAGTGTGATAGCCCCCGTCCCCTTGGCTTCCACAGACACCAAAGAGAGAAAGACACTCTTGTCATCTTTCTTGAAGAGGAATGTCAACAAAAAACTGCATGTTAATCGAATGTCATGTTCGGTTTTTATCGTGAGACGTGACACACGTACAATAAGACAGACAGAAAAGTGGTGCGCTATAACTAGGATCTGTCGTCCCTTATATTTTGAAAATGCAAATTCAAACTTTCAATACTATGTTTTATTTAGAGTGAGCCATTTGGTCATTTTAAAGCACATATATTCATTCAAATATATTATCCTATCTGATATAGACTATTGTTTATTATTTTGTGATTACACTTGAGTAGTAAACTGACTTCAGCTGGGAGGAAGGATCTTTGAACTTCGTTGTAATGAATACAGCTTGAATATAGAGTGAAGTGTTCTATCTACTTTAATAAACTATTTATCTTGGATGATTTTCACTCTTGAGTTTGCAATGAGCTTCTTTATTTGTTTATATAAAAAAACAAAACTTAACTCAAGATTCTTCACAAGGTCTTTAAATTTTTTATCAAATCCTAGCCACGGAGCGTAGTCAATGTTATTTCTTGCTAAATTTCAACTTTAACAAAATCGACTGGTACTCGTTTAGAATGTAGCCGTGAAGAGAACAAAAGGGCTGTAAATTGTATACGTAACTGCGTCGTTGATTTCCATATCTACATAACCGTCTTTTTCGTATAAGCTAAACAATTGTTGATTAGAATAATAATCTCATCACTGTATAATTATCTATTCGTTCGCAAAATGATTTAAAGGTGTATAATAATATAAAGGGAGTACATAAGAATTTTGAAATTCGCTTCCACACAGAGTCGTGGAATTATATTACTGTATGTAAGACAAGTGAATCAAAGATAGTCGGGGAAAATCCTCAAATTATCCTTATTGCATGTAATCACTCACTTTTCTTACTCGTGAGCCTAGCAAAAAGTACATCGAGCATTGAAAAGCTTACACACTTATTTCAAATGCATCCTGAAACAATATGTTCAATTCTTGGTGACAAATAAAAAAAATCATCATAGTAGCACGTCATACTGTTATAAAAGATTAAATTACCTGGACGTAGTTTCCGTTTTTCCTGCCATTAAGTTGTACAAAATATTATTCTTACGTAGAATTATAACGTACACCTACAAATGGGTTGAAAAGCAGTTTATATTATCAGTTTTCTCTAAGTTACTTATGGTTTCTAGTACTCTTCGTCGATTTGTCTATTCCTCGATCAGTAACACATGAACGTCTACAAAGCTGTACGGTGATTCAAGCTTTCACGCACATTATTAATCGCGTAATAGTTAAAATCTTGATCCTTTTATTAGATTATACGTCGTCCATTTTAATATTGTTTTTTACTTTTACGGTATAAGTAAACATTTTTAGTTTGCTAGTAATTAGCTCTATTAGATAATTGGTAAAAATCAGAGAATTGGACGGGCTCTTTCAAAACACGTATTTGAGAACAGAAAACACTTTATTGCTGTTTTGAAAGTGGGTATATATTTATATATTTTTTGTAGTGTGGACTCTTTCAACGTCAACTTGTTCCTAAAAACGAACACTGCATTCGGAAACATAACCAATGAAGTTCATCAGGGCATCCATAAGATACAAGTTACAATTGAAGTTGTTTTTATATTGCTATATTTTATTACTAAATTAACGTGATTCACCGTTTTATAAGTATTAGTTTTATTAGTATTGGTAATTATGAATATGATGATTATTTTATTTAACAAATTTAAGATACAAAAAATATAGTAAATAGGAGAGACCCTATTACCAAGCCCTGTGGCACGTCCCAGATGTAACTTCCTCTGATCGAGAAACAATTAATTAATGTATTATTGCTGTGAAGAATCTCAACTCCGAACTAATACAGTTGGCATCGTTATTTAAACCTCATTTCTCACTGTTAGTTTTCCGTTTAAAATGAAAATTGTTAGTACTTACGCATGCTCTAACTGTAGTGGATTGCAGTCCAACAAGGAGCAGCACTGTCCCCACAAAAACTAACATGTTGAAAAATGTGTGTTAAAACTAGTGATTCCGTGTGAAGACCATTCGTTATATACTTTCTCGCTCAAGGCTGTTTACATGATACCATTGTTACAGATAACGTTTTCAAGTTTCCCCTGAATCATGACAAAGAAACCCCAACAATCCCGCCACTTCCGTCGTTCCAATTTCATAACAATTTTTCAAGGATGTAACTGTCGGTCAGAAAAAAACGTACTTTCAGGTGTCATTGTCACAAACGTTCAACGGATGCAAGTACCATTTTTTTCGTTTTTACGAGTCACAAAAATATTGTTAGCATCCTGCTTTAATGTCATTTCTATAACTTGTGTATTACGTTGTGGATATCACTATTCAATTCAAAAACATTTTTGATCGTTATTACCATACGCGTAGATAGAATATTATATTAAATAGCGTTATAGGCGACGTCACAAGATATTTATCAAATTCCATTGAATTCGGAGATTGACATTGTTGCGGAACAGGAAGTTACTAAAGCAGTAGCCGTATAATCTATTCAGATCTCATGATAACAGCTTTAAATTCATGCACGATGACGTCTGGAGTCGCCTTTTATTTGCCTTGGTTTGTACTCTCTTTCCCATATACACAACATATTTATATTATTTACTGACCTGAACTTTTCAAATTTATCTTAAAATTCAATCGCGATGGAAAGACAAGAAATCTTTGTAAAAGTATGTATATAAACTTTAGCTCGGCTTCTCACTTCTACGGCGAATATATAAAACTGTGTGATTTGCTCTGCGTGCGGCGTTGATTGTAGCTTTGAGGTAAATCCGGAAATAAATCGCAAGGAGTAAACACAAAATATTAAAGCGCGACTCGACATATATATCACAATCTAGCAGGATCTAATGTGTCAGAACCCGTCTAAGCTTAACCCGTCTGTGTTTTATGGATTCCGTTATTGATATGTTTCAAATATGTACGTTTGTTCTCCAGCAATATCCATGTCGCCTGGCAGATTACATCGATTAATTAGTTTGTTTTTGCTCTCGTATTTATCACAATAATGCCTGGACGAGTTCTCTTGACAGACATCGGTTTGTATACGCTGGAGCTTCCCATAAGATTTTAATGGGATCATTATTCATCACATGGTGTGTCAAGGTTCCATTTCCACCATGGTTCAGTACGAAGCTGTTTTGGCCAAGTCTAGGCAGCTCCCTCAATGTGGAATGATGGATAGTCGCGTTTTCTCTATTGCAGCCTCTGCAAATTTCGCTTTTGTTTGCAATTTGAAGAATACACCGTGCTTAGCGGTTCGTTCTTACTGGTTGATCTTGTGCGGAGTACAAGAAAGCCCCAAGGAGCGGGTTCATTATGCGCCATGCTACCCGCTACGCAATATCAATGACACTGTTATCAAGGAAACTTGGGTAAACTGAACGTGAATAGCTTTCGCCGTGGACATATTAATCACGAGGCATATTTGGATGTATTTCAGAGGTTTCATCAAGCTCGTTAATTTCAGTTTGACAATTAGCAAATTCTGAAGTTGTCGAAGAAGTGGGTTGGTACGCCTCTGTGGTATGTTTGCACTTGGCCCGCAACAATATTACATGTATACACTTGTGTTGATTACATTAAAACAAATAATTATGAATAATATTGTTTTACTTGTAACCCTCCCCGATAAAAAAATTAAGTATAAGAGTATAACTAACCAATTATCAATTATACTAATTCCGTCCGTCCGTCTGTACGTGCGTTACGTAGCCCGATAAATTAGAGCATAACCTCCTCCTATTAACATGAGTTTTCGTTGACATTGCCTTTCAACATAGACAGTAAATAACGTGCTTGATGACCGTAGGGTCAAGGGAAACGCTGGAACAAAACGTTGCATTATTTCAATTCTGTATCCTTCTTCGACGATGTATAAAGTAACTTCTTCTGCACAAACTTCCCTTATGATATGTTTAATATTTATTAAATAACGTAAAAGCAAGAGTTAATATTAATAATTGCACAAATCCACGAGCAAACTTTAATAAATACATATGATTATTATTTGGTCATGCGAGTCTATATTCCCGCGTCTGCAGTAGACTAATGTTCTAGCCCAGCTTTGAACGTTTTTTTTCTTCTGAAATTAAATTTAATCAATCAACATTATACTAGCAACACATAAACCTGTACTTTCAAGCCGTCATAGCTACGAGGCTCAGAATAAACGTTTTAATAATGTGCGCTATATGGCGCTCATTAATGGAGAGATATAATAATATGCCGATACATAAATGAGCAAAGTATAGAATCCATCCGAGGGTATTTATAATTATCACCATCATTGAGAAAGAAATATTAATTTCAATGGGTAAACCGTTGGTACAATTAAAAAAACGAAGTCACAAAAAGCGAATATCAGTAAAGAAGAAGTGTCTAGGCGGAAGCCATTTAAGGGAAGAAAGTTAAACAGAGCTCTGTCTTCAATCTTGGAATGGGAGCGACGATAGCTTGCCGAGTAGGCTCCAGATAATGACGCTTGACGCGGGTCCGTTCTAATAAAGTTAATCACTTCACGAAGAGCTAAAGAATCTATAGCTACCTTCTTCCCATCGTAAATAAAAGGACAAACATAATTTACTAGAAGTGTAATTAAATACTGCTTGGCGATTTTGTGTACGGCATTCAGTGCTGAATTATGAGCAATGGGGGCTTCTTGTACACCCGGCGTCAGAAGTCAATTTAGGGCTGGGTATAGTAGATACGATACCCCTTGATTTACTTCTGACGCCGAGTGTACACCTGTCACCAGATTGCGTTAATGTCCGTTAGTATAACTTCGTATATACTCGCCTTAGAGAAATGTACGAAGGGCATGATGATTAAAGTGACCCAAAAGCATTTTCAATTCGAGCTTGAGAGAAACAAAGATAGTCGAAGCTCGCTTTTCCAGGCCTCATTAAAAGAGAAATGAGGTGTGTAACGACCTCGAAGCAGCTGACGACGACCAAGATGTAAGATATTCACCCGAGTGTGGAGACGACTCATAAGACTAGATTGCCGCACCGCAAATGACTGACTTGACTTTTAGTTTTATGGAGTGTGATATTGAACGCATTTCACACACCGATGACCAAGTTTATTAAAAAAGAATCGTTTAGAATGAATTACAGGTCTGCGTTCTTTCGACTTCACATCTTTTATCGGAGTATATACCTCTCGTTTCAGACTCGAATAAAAAAACCCGCGCGAAATTGACTTTTTGCATAATGCATTACAAATAAATTATTCGTTCTCGTCGTCGTCGTGTGTTCCGTTATTAAAACGGATCATTTAAAATTGAAATACTCGTTCAGATGTCCAAGCCGTGTCTTCGTTATTTATATAGAGTGGGGTCGTTTGTGTCATCTACTCTCGTCGCTCAATATGATTCATACGCTCGTTCGGCTTGATTTTATTCGACACAATGGTGAGGGTGAGACGTCGTCAAAGGAAATGAATTAGTATTACAACTTGTCAAGTGATTAATAATTCGTATCGTATAAAAGAATAAAATCAGTTTCGAATCATAAGCAATGTGTTATATTGCTTGATAAGTGTGTGACATTATGGTAATAAGTGGATGATTGTCCAAGTACAATTTAATTGTTAGTTTGTGATTAAATATCTTGTTTATGAGAGCCTATATACGTAACGACCGGTGCTAGCACGATCGTCCACCTTACATTCTTCAATTTTTTTCTTTCAAAACGTGGCCTTGATAATGTTTTGTATACTATTTCTAAAATAAAAAAATCCATACCCCGCTGAGATGTTTTTTTTTCATTTCTGGATTGATTTTCATATAGTCAATTACTCCTACGGGAGTGTTTCCCTATTAATGAAATAGAATAATATTTATAAAAATCTAAAAATCCGACAACTTAGCGACGCAGAGTAGGCTGAGCAAAAGGTTCGTTTACTATTTTCGCACGTACATGCAATGGTGGAGGTGCCGGGTCGTGTCGATTCAAACATTCTAGGGTGGGCTAGACACTTCCCACTTCCCCACAAGGTCACCAAAAACATTATGTATCGTCCTCGTTGAAGGGCAAAGCCAAGAAAAAAACGTATGTCAATCGGACGTCATGTTCACCTTCTATCGTTAGAGGCGATACACGCACAGGCAGACGGACGGACCAGGCGACGGACGAAAAGTATACGAACAACGGAAAGCTTCGCCTCTCTTATAGAAACTTGTTCTTTTGATAGTATTTTGTTGTTTTATTTTTCGTTTTATTTTTATGTCACGATATTCTTATTCTTGGTTGTTGGCAAGGCACATAATGACTGTCATGGTGCCTCGCTTTAATCTTGACACCCGCACTGTGTATTGTGTATGCATAATTAAAATGTACACCATGTACATTGTCAATAAATAACACTAATAACGCCCTTAGCTAACCCAATTACCGCGTCCACTACACCACACAAACCGTCTGATTGGGGTATCTAGTCAACAAAGTCGCCCAAGGCTGGATTTAGCCAACATGGGACAAATACCTTGATGGACGCCCATTATTGGTACGCCCAAATTATTGGGTATGGCTTGTTATCAGTTGCTTATC